>PVKP010030888.1:0-27504 GCA_004027715.1 Plecturocebus donacophilus
GCCATGCCTGGAAAGAATGTCAGGGAAGGGTTAGGAGCTACAAGGCTGGAGCAGACGACGCCCCTGGTAGAGTCACCATCCTCTCCGGAGCATCATCTAAGATGCTGTTCCAGGGGCCAGGACAGAGGCTCCTCAGTCTGTCCTGCTTGAGCCTCTCCAGGCAGGTGAGTGAGGAGGGAGCTAGGCATTCAAGTCCTAAGAGACAGACCTGATTCAGCAGAGAGGTTGAGAAGAATGCAGAGGATGCAGAGAATCCAGGGCAGAAGGCTGACAACTGGGGCCTCCTTTTCCCCCTTCTCCCTCCGCTAATCCCCCTTCCACCTCTCCTGCTGTGTCCTCAAAGTCCAACTTCCTCCTTCTTCACCGTATGCCCCTGCAAAGATGACTCCATTAGGGGCTTCAGTAAGTAGGTTCGGATCCAGATTGGATCCGGGGGAATGCAAATGACTCATATCCACATGAAAGATGCTCAGTCTCCCTAGGAACTTGGGAAATGAAGCTCAAACAGCAACAAAATAACGCAGAGGTGTTTTATATAGGGGAGGGATATAGTGGACTCTTCAAACAAGTGCAACATTTTTTGATTAGGTTTTTTTTATTTTTATTTTTAAATGAGACAGGGTCTTGCTCTGTCACCCAGGCTGGAGTGCAGTGGTGCAGACACAGCTCACTGCAGCCTCAACCTTCTGAGTTCAGATGATGCTCCCACCTCAGCTTCCAGAGTAGCTGGTGTCAGAGCTGTGTGTCACCATGCCAGCTAATTTTTAAATTTTTTTGTAGATATGGGGTCTTGCCAGGTTGCCCAGGCTGGTCTTGGACCCCTGAGCTCAGGTGATCTCCCTGCTTCGGCTTCTCAAAGTGCTGGGATTATAGGTGTGAGCCACTGTACCCAGGATGATTGGAAATTTTAACGCAGCCTGTAATTTTCTGGGTATAGCTCAAGACACAAATGATTTCAATTTCAGATTTTTAAAAAAAATACAGGATTTTGGTACTTAGTTAATAGTATATTGAAGTGTCAAAAATTGATGTTTCAGTGACTAGATAGGGTGAGGATTAGATGTCTGGTCAGAGTCAGGGAGAGTGTTTGCCCTAAGGAGGGACCCACTTGTCCAGAATGGGGCTGGGACCAGGGATGGGGTGAATATTAGGGCGGGAGTGGGAGTCAGTAATGGGAAGGGTCAGGGATCAGACTGGGGGTGCAAATTAGGGTAAGTCGAGAGACGGGATTAGGATGTAACTGCATTTTCTGCACAATGCTTCCTCATGTTAAAATTCAAAAATTTGTTTTGTAGACTTGGTGACAATGTTTGAGACTCTAAGTCAAACTGTCAAAATCTACTGTTTTCCCTTAAACAGTAGATTCGTCCTTCTTACCAATCTACTCACAGCAGTTGGTTCTTCTGACCAACCACAGCCTCTCACCACCCCTTGTCCTCCATCCCCAGGCCCATTCTTGTTAGTTCCAGCAAAAATCTTAACAACCACAGCCTCTCACCACCCCTTGTCCTCCATCCCTGGGCCCATTCTTGTTAGTTCCAGCAAAAATCCTAACTGATAATCCACATTTTATGCCACAGAGGTAAAATTTGCCCCTTTCTCAGCAAAGTAGTATTTGCATAAGAGTCTTTCAGAGACTGAAAAATCTCATAGATGCAAATGAGGTAAAATGACAGTCTCCTTTTTGATCTAAAGATCGTCCCAAAGATGTGTCTTCCTAGAGAAGACCACTCACCAAGAGACAGTGGTGGAGTCCAGTCTTTTGCTGTTTCCATGCAGAGGTTGGACAGGCCACTCTAGGCTCCACCCAGAAAGCTGCAAGGAGCTAACAGCGAAGCTCTCTGCACCAATGTGTTCTTCCAGCCTGGTATTCAGTTTTTAAATCCAAAGTCTTCTTTCCAACCTTCAGGGTAGAAATGAATCAAAGACATAATAAAATAAAAAATAATTGAAATATGTTAACTCGACTTTTTTTTTTTGAGAAGGAGTCTCACTCTGTGGCCTAGGCTGGAGAACAGTGGTGCCACCTTGGCATTGAAACCTCCACCTCCCAGGTTCGAATGATTCTACTGCCTCCGCCTCTCGAGTAGCTGGGATTACAGGCACCGCCACCACGCCTGGCTAATTTTTGTATTTTCAGTAGAGACAGGATTTCACCATATTGGCCAGGCTGGTCTCGAACTCCTGACCTTGTGATCCACCTGCCTCGGCCTCCCAAAGTGTTGGGATTACAGGCGTGAGCCACTGCACCTGGCAACTCGACTTTTAAAGGTGAAAATTTCTTTTTATTGTCTATGTATTCTATACACATTGTTGAAAAAATGAAATGGCTTTATGAAGCTTATAACAAAAACCAGCAGCCTTCCATCTCCAATCCCTGCAGACAAGGGCTGCAACTGTCAGCTCTCATAGCTGTTTCATCTGATAGTGATCTACACATTTCTAAATATCCTACTTATTCTGCCGGTATTTTTTTTTTTTTTTTTTTTGAGACAGGGTCTCACTCTGTCTTCCAGGCTGGAGTGCAGTGACACGATTTCAGCTCACTGCAACCTCTGCTTCCTGGGTTCAGGTGATTCTCATGTGTCAGCCGCCCAAGTAGCTGGGACTACAGGTGCCCACCACCATACCTGGCTAATTACTGCATTTTTTTTTTTTTTTTGGTAGAGACAGGGTTTCACCATGTTGGCCAGGCTGGTCTTGAACTCCTGACCTCAAGTGATCCACCCACCTTAGCCTCCAAAAGTACTGGGATTGCAGATGTGAGCCATTGTGCCCAGCCCTCTGCTAGTTCTTGCTTTTTCCCCCCTCTCCAGGTTTAGGTATCATCACTGAGCGTCTCTTTTGTCTTTTTTTCCCCCCTCCAGGTTTAGGTATCATCACTGACTGTCTCTTTTGGCTTATGAGAATGTAATATTCTCCCAGTCTCTCTCCTGCTTTCACCCAGTCCAAGCAAACACAAATACTGCCTTCATTCTCCAGAAACAGATACCACACTTTTTGGTTCAGTCAACATTCAGTTTCTTTGTTATAATGACTATGTAAAAAATTATTCACAGTTGGGTCCAATGTTTACACTTCCCTTCTTTGTACAAGTTTTGTTTTCCCTGGAATTGATGAGAAGATGTTCCATGTACTTATCATAATACCAGTGTCAATGTTTCCCTCAATACATTCACATTCATTGGATAATCTATTAATTTTTCTTTCTCAAAGATCTCTCTCCTGGAGTCCTTCATTGTCTTCTTCCAACCTGCACAAGTGACTCTTAGGAAAGAGGCCTGTTCCAGCTGGAATTTTGATTTGGATTATGTAGAATCCATAGATCAGTTTAGAGAAAATTGACATCTTAGTATTGAGTCTTCCAGTCCATGGGTAAGATATCTTTCTCCCTTTAAGTCTTCTTTAATTTTTTTGCAAATGATGTTTTATAGTTCTTGGTACATAAATCTTGTACATATTTTGCTAAATTTGTGTCTAAATATTTTATGGGTTTTTTAGATGCTATTACAAATGACATCTTAAAAAGTTTTCATTTTCCAGTTTTTTTTGTTTCTATAGTTTATAGAAATGTAGTTGCCGAATATATATTGACCTTGTAATTTGGGACCTAAATAAATTCATTTATTAGTTCTAGTGTTTTCTTTTTTTAAAGATTGTTTTGATTTTGACTGTATGCAATCATTTCAGCATTTAAATCTTCTCTTTAGTTTTAGAATGCATGATGTGACCTTGGTAGTGTTTTTCTTCATTCATTGTGCTGGGCACCTGGTGAATTTTCTTAATTTGATTTAGGTTATGTAAATTTTTAGGCTATGTAAATTAGGTTATGCATTTTTTTTGGTATTAGTTCTTTGACAGTTTTCTACCTTTCATTTTCCTTATTCTTTAATTTTCTTAAAAGAATTATTTTGTTTTATTTTATTTTTGAGACAGATTCTCACTGTACCATGCTGGAATGCAGTGGCCCAATCTCAGCTCACTGCAGCCTTGACCTCCCAGGCTCAAGGAATCCTTCTACCTCAGCCTTTTAATTAGCTGGCACTACTGGTGTGTGCCACCATGTCTACCTGGCTAATTTTAATGTTTTTGTCTTTTTTTGAGATGGAGTGTCACCCTGTTACCCAGGCTGGAGTGCAATGGCTCGATCTCAGCTCACTGCAACCATACCCAGCTAATTTTTGTATTTTTAGTAGAGACTGGGTTTCACCATGTTGGCCAGGCTGATCTTGAACTCCTGACCTCGTGATCCGCCCACCTTGGCCTCCCAAAGTGCTGGGATTACAGGCATGAGCCATTGCACCTGGTCTAAATTTTTTTTTTTTTTTGAGATGGAGTTTCTCTCGAGTTGCTCAGGCTGGAGTGCAATGGCTTGATCTTGGCTCACCGCAATCTCTGCCTCCCAGGTTCAAGCAATTCTCCTGCCTCAGCTTCCTGAGTAGCTGAGATTACAGGCATGTGCCACCATGCCCGGCTAATTTTGTATTTTTAGTGGAGACAGAGTTTTCCCTGTTGGTCAGGCTGGTCTTGAACTCCTAATCTCAGGTGATCCACCCGCCTCAGCCTCCCAAAGTGCTGGGATTACAGGCATGAGCCACTGAGCCTGGCCTAAATTTTTTAATAGAGTTGGGGTCTCTCTATGTCACCCAGGCTGGTCTCCAACTCCTGGGCCCAAGTGATCCCCAGGCCTTGCCTTCCAAAGTGCTAGGATTGCAGGTTGAGCCACAACACCCTATTTAAAAAAAATTTAAAAATCTTCCTGCCTCAGTCTCCTGAGTAGCTGGCGCTACAGGTACACAACACCACATTTGGCTATTAAAAAAAATTTTTTTTTTTAGAGACAGAAACTTAGTATATTGCCCAGGCTCGTCTTGAACTCCTGGGCTCAAGCAATCAATCCACTTTCCTTGGCAGCCCAAAACTCTGGAATTTCAGGCATGAGCCACCATGCTTGACCTATTTAAAAAATTTAAAAAAATTACAGGCGATGGTTCATGCCTGTAATTCCTGTACTTTGGGAATCCAGGGTGGGAGGATCATTTGAGTCAAGGAGTTCAAGACCAGCCTGGCCAACATGGTGAAACCCCATCTCCACAAACAAATACACACACACACACACACACACAAAATTAGCTGGGCATGGAGGTGTACACCTGCTCTGGAGGCTAAGGTAGGAGGATTGCTTGAACCTGGGAGGCAGAGGTTACAGTGAGCCCAGATTGCACCACTGCCTTCTGGCTTGGGCAACAGAGTAAGAACTTGTCTCAAAAAAAAAAAAAAAAAAAACAAGAAAAAGAAATCCTCCTGCCTCAGCCTCCCGAGTAGCTGGGACTACAGGCACAAAACACCACCTCTGGCTAATACTTAAAAATTTTTTTTGTAGCGATGAATTCTCTCTATGTTGCCCAGGCTGGTCTCGAACCCCTGGTCTCGAGTGATTCTCACACCTCTGCCTCTCAAAGTGTTGGGATTACAGGTGCGAGTCATTGTGTATGGCGCTGTATCTATTTTAAAGTCAAATCTAAATTGCTGTATTATCTTTAGCCCCTCAGGTGTGAATTCTCCCATTTGCTGTTGGCTGACTGTTAATTGTGATGATTGTTAGCTCTTTGTAGCATTTTATTGTGAATTCATCTTTTGAAGGCATTTTTTTCCCCATGGGAGTCTTGCATGTGCCCTGGATTATGAAGTCTATACAGAGGTGGTTTTATGGCTGCGCCTGCTGGGGCCTTACTGGGTACATGGCTCAGAGCATTTTTTGTTATTGCTATTTCTTGGCCCTGAGTTTCCACACCATTCCAAATGGCAGATTTGGGTCCTCATCACTTAATACTTGGGTTTGGGATTCTGGAATGTTCTTCAATTGGCTCCTTTTCTCCTGTGACCCAGGACAGGCAACTCACTTGGGGGTTGTGTTTCAGGCTGCAAAGTGGTTTTCTATCCGCATTCAAGGGGCATGGCAGCTCTTTCCTGGTCCTGACATTCTACAGGCAATCTAGTTGCAGTTCCTGCTGTACATGGGGCCTCTAGGGTCACTGGTGTTACCATTCCCATCCTTAAGGTACATGATCAATTCTAGTATCTTTCTGGTTCCTGTGGTTTCAATCCTACTCCCTGATAAGTCTATACATTTGTAAGCTCCCTCTTCATTTCTGATCCTTGGAGATTTTTTCTTTCTCTCTTGCCTACTTTTGACCTTAGATATTTATTTTTAGAAATTAATATTTAATTAATTTATTTTTGAGACAGAATCTCACTCTGTTGCCTGGAGTGATCAGGCCGGAGTGCAGTGGCATGATCTCAGCTCACTGCAACCTCCATCTCCCAGGTTCAAGCAATTCTCCTGCCTCAGCCTCCTGAGTAGCTGGGATTACAGACGCCTGCCACCATGCCCGGCTAATTTTTATATTTTTAGTAGAGACAGGTTGGCCAGGCTGGTCTCAAACTCCTGACCTCAAGTCATCTGCCCACCTTGGTCTCCCAAAGTGCTGGGATTATAGGCATGAGCTGCCGCACCCATCCTATTTTTAAAAATAAAAAAATTGTGATCTGTGATGACGGTGGAGGGCAGGCATGTGCTGCTGTATTGCTGCTATGCCTCCTCAGCCCTTTATCATGACCAGAAATCAGTGAAAATTCAGATAGCACGTCAAATGAACAACAACATTTCTTTTCTTGTTTTTTATTTCCCTTTTTTAAATCTTAATGCCAGCAAATCTTGCGTCCTCCAGGAAGATACATTGACGGGATTTCTAGATAACCCACACTGTGGAGGTGTGTGCTGCTTATGCATGGGTGCATGTGTATATCTGTTTTGGGAATGAATGACCCAATGTTATTACAGAACTATCACCCCCTTCTTTTAGCCAGGCTTGCATCAGGGGGATGGGAGAAGTAAGATCTAGAAGGTAAATGGGGAGGGGCCTCTGAAGAAATCTAGTCACTTCCGACATGGGAAGGAATTGTGTTGCCCAACTGAAACCTAAGGGGCCACATCCGTACCTCTCCCTTGGTTCCCATACTGTAAACAACATGGCTGTCTTCCTGAAAGAGCTGGCTTTGCTCCAGCTTTAAAGGTACTGAGGGTGTGGAGAGTCTAGGCAGGTACAGGCCTCAGGGCTGTGCCGGGCAGGGTTCCCTACTTGGCCAGCATCCTTGAGCAGTTCTCTGAGTGAGACCCTGGCAAGACTCAGCATGCACTGTCCCTTTGCACATTCCCGCATGTTCCTGAGTGAGAATCTGCTAGTCGTCTACGTAACAAAAGCTTGTTTGCATCCAAACTTCGAGCTAGGTCCTTAAAGTAATGGCCCAGGCACAGTGGCTCACACCTGGAATTTCAGCACTTTGGAAGGCTGAGGCAGGTGGATCACCTGAGGTCAGGAGTTCGAGATCAGCCTAGACAACATGGTGAAACAAAAATACAAAAATTAGCTGGGTGGTGGTGGGCACCTGTAGTCCCAGCTATCGAGAGGCTGAGTCAGGAGAATCACTTGAACCCAGGAGGCGGAGGTTGCAGTGAGCCAAGATTGCGCCACTGCACTCCACCCTGGGTGACAGAGCAAGACTCCGTCACACACACACACACACACACACACACACACACACGCACACACACACACACACAAAGTAATGAACTAAATAATAAAATCTAGGGGGATGAAGGAAATGTGTGAATGGAGGGTATGTTAGGAGTTTATGAAACTTCTTGTAGGGTCACTGGAAGAAAGAGATCTACTTGGGGGTCCTAGTGTACCACAAGCTGAACCTGAAGATTTGGAAAAATGTTTCTAATTAAATAAAGAAGATCAAAAAGACAGACTTAGTTTCTGTGTTACGTGAATCTTCACTTAAATTTTCAGAACCTTGGTTTCCGCTCCCATGAAATGAGGTTTGATTAGGCAAGCTTCCTTCCATTTCTAAGAGGGGATGCTCTAAATCTAAGAGTGTACTGCGATGTGCAAATGGGACTACGGCTCTAGTGAACTTGATGTGAAATGTCTATCTTTGCCCAGATCATGATTATCTGCAATTAAGTGTCCCGAGAAGACCAGTTCTTAGTATGTGCTTTCCAGCCAGCTGCTGACCAAGTCTGACCTGAGGAGTTCCTAGGAGGCCTCTCTCTGTCCCCTTCTCTTTCTCCTCTCTTCCAACCCCTCCATCCAATACTTCCCTCCCTGGTCTGTCAGCCATTTTTTTATTTGGCCTAGGCAGGCCCCTTAGAAAGAGAACAAATGCCCCTGTGTTGGGGGAATTCTTTCAGTCATTAAGCCAGGGATGAGAATGGATTTTTGAAGTCATTCTCTTGCATAGGATCCTCTTTTCTAAGCCTTCAAGGTCATGAGCAAACTGGCACACTCCAGTCTAACGTGTAAGCTCAGCCTCTCACTAACAGGTAGGTCTGTGTGCACTGCTATGACCGCACTTTGGACTTAGGAACAGCCTCTTAGATGTTAACATTAATCTGTTGGAAGATTTTGCAAGGAGTGAGAGAGAGAGAGGAGCCATCTGGGATTCCTGAGGGCTTTGTGACAAGGGAAAAGCAAAGAGTTGTTGAAAGGGACCCAGGGCGGGTACAGTGGCTCATGCCTGTAATCCCAGCACTTTGGGAAGCCAAGGTGGGTGGATCACCTGAGGTCAGGAGGTTGAGACCAGCCTGGCCAACATGTGAAACCCTGTCTCTACTAAAAATACAAAAAATAGCCTGGCGTGGTGGTGCAACGACTGTATTTCCAGCTACTGGGGAGGCTGAGGCAGGAGAATCACTTGAGCCCGAGAGGTGGTGGTTGCAGTGAGCTGAGCTAACACCACTGCACTCCAGCCTGGGCGACAGAGCAAGACTCTGTCCAAAAAAAAAAAAAAAAAAAGACCCAAAGATTTTGAGAAGTGGGGCTTCTGCCCTTCCCGGGGTAGACTAGGGTCTCCATAAATGGCAAACATTGTTTATCATAGCAGAGAAGTCTCTCGGAAAGGCGAGTCCACTGGGAAATCGGGATGTAACTCCAAATCTAACTGTAATGGCAGTGCTTCCTACATGATGTCATAGTACCAGGGAGCTGGGAGGAGAGTTGGGATATATGATACACCTCTTTCCCAGAGATGCTTTGAGCTGAAAAGATAAAGCTTGGAAAGGCAATCAAGGTATATCCTTGTTCCTATGCCATCCATGTTTTTCTCTTCTAGATCACCCGTCCTTGCACAAGCCTGCTGTAGGAGCTCCCACCTTGTAACTACCCTCCCTTGATCCCGCATCTCACCAGCTACCGTTCTATTTTTCTGCTTCATTTTGCAGCTAAGGTCTGAGTCCTACTGGTGCTTCAAGTGCGTGATGGGAGATTAGCAACACTGAGCAGAGTGTCAGTTTGAACCTAAACTGGACTCACTCTGGGATTCATGTACGTCAGTGCAAGCAACGTCCCTGAAAGGAATGGAGGGTTGAGGGCTTTTGGGGAAGAGCTCACTTCTGGGGGTCAAGCGGAAAGCACACAGGCCTGCAGAAGGCAATGCCTCAGGGTTGGGGCTTAGGGAGAACGTGAGGGCTACAGGAGTTGAGTGTTGAGGCCAAGACCAGTGCAGGCCCAGGGATTCTCACCCGAGTAGTAGGGAGATGGGGCTGGGAGTGAAACTGAAAAAAAGTGGGGAGATTTTGGTAGTGCCAGCAGCACACTCAGGGAAACTTGGCCCTGTTCCCCTGCAGGTGACCAGGCTGGAACTGGTAGAGGGTGGAGGCCACCTTGGCAAATGGGTGCAGGCAGCCATGTGGGAGGAGGAACCTGGGGAGGCTCCCTGAGGTGCTGAGTCACAGGCTGGCTCACGAGTACACAGGTACAGAGCGTGAACACAGAAAGAGCCAAAAAAAAGGCAAAAAAAGAATAAAAAAAAGCATTCATGTTTCCATCGCCCAAAGTCAAATGCCCAAAGTCAAACCCCCAAAGTCAAATCGGTGCACATTTTGGTTTATTGCTTTCTAGCATTAAAAAACAAAAGAGTTTATTTCTCAGAGCAGTTTTACATTCACAGCAAAATTGAGCAGAAAACCTTCTAGGATTTTTTCTTTTCTTTCTTTTTTTTTTGTGAGAAGGAATTTCACTCTTGTCACCCAGGCTGGAGTGCAATGGCATGATCTCAGCTCACTGCAACCTCTGCCTCATGGGTTTAAGAGATTCTCCTGCCTCGGCCTCCTGAGTAGCTGTTATTACAGGTACCTACCACAATGTCCAGCTAATTTTTGTATTTTTAGTAGAGACAGGGTTTCACCATGTTGGCCAGGCTGGTCTTGAATTCCTGATCTCACGTGATCCACTTGCCTCGGTCTCCCAAAGTACTGAGATTACAGGTGTGACCCACCACACCTGACCACATTTTTTCACTGTGATATTTCTTCTTGAATGTTTCAGGGTCATATGTCATAGTATCACAATGTCTTGTCAGTACCGCTTAGGTTCATACTATTTTTGTTGAATAATTTAATGCAGTTTTCGTATGTTTTAATATTTTTTCCATTTTTTAAATCAGCCTACATCATGCTTCGATTTCATGTTATAATCATAGTTAATATTTCCTTGCCTGTTATATTCCTCCCACTTAGTGATGTTCTCCGACTTTCTCCTGGCCTCTTGTTATTTCAGTTTCCTCTCTAGCTTGCCCATCCCAAGGTTGTGCATGGTCTTGCTTTCTCTCTCCCAGTTAGTTGCATCCCACTGGTCTAAGAAACAAAGGCTGCTGGGAGAGGTTCCTCAGCAATCTGACGCCTCACTAGCATCCACACTTACTCTCCTCTCCTCCCTGTCCCTCATCTGATGTCCAGGTAGGAGGTGGCCTCTGTTCCTTTTATTTGGTTGAATCCCCCTGCAGTGCGTGATCCATCCACCCTTCTCAGCAATGTTGAACCTGCTCTGCCTTCCTGCCCCTTCTTACCCTACTATTGTGTCAACGTCTTCCAGTTTTGAGCTCCTTCCCTAGGTCTCTGCATATGGGATTTCTGGACAACACTTTCTCTCTGTAGCATTTGATCCTGTTCGTATTCTTTCTTCATTTATGAAAAAGAAATGGAGCAAACTCTGTGTGTCAGGTGCCTGAGGAACAGCAGGGCAAAATGTTCACATATCCCTGCCTGACAAAACCCTAAATCCACACCTCTTGTCTGATTTTTTTAAAACCTGTAAATCAGCAGATTCATTGTATGAAAAGGAGAACATTTACTATATCAAAGATTATCTCAGGGGTTGGGGGTTGTGGCTTGCACTTGTAATCTCAGTGCTTTGAGAGGCCAAGGAGGGAGGATCATTTATAGTCAGGAGTTTGAGACTAGCATGGGCAACATAGTGAGATCTCTGTCTCTATAAAAAATTAACACAATTAAAAAACATTAAAAAATGAGAAAATTCAGAAGAGCTAAAGAAGGCCATAAATTCTCTACTTCCCCACTTAGAGATACACTCGTGGTATATCTTGCCATACTTCGGTCTATGCATGTAACACTTTAAAAAACAAAATAATGGTCAGGTATGGTAGCTCACGCCTGTAACCCCAGCACTTTGGGAGGCCGAGGTTGGCAGGTCACGAGGTCAGGAGATCGAGACCATCCTGGCCAACATGGTGAAACCCCTGTCTCTACTCAAAAATACAAAAAATTAGTCGGGTGTGGTGGCATGCACCTGTAGTCCCAGCTACTCGGGAGGCTGAGGCAGGGGATTTGTTTGAACCAAGAAGGTGGAGGTTGCAGTGACCCGAGATCACGCCACTGCACTCCAGCCTGGTGACAGAGCAAGACTCAAAAAAAAAAAAAAAAAAAAAAAAAAAAAAAAAAGTGGTATTTTGTAGCCTTATTTGTTTTTCTCTCAGTACAATCTGTTTTGCTGTAATACCATATGGTATTCCCAGGAAATTTCGCTATACCAAAATTGTCTTAAAGGGGAGAAGAAAGGTCATAATCAGGAGAGCTCAAATTCACAATAACAGTTATTGCTCACTAGGAACGTACATAATGATAATTTTTGAAGATAGTTAAGTCTATGGCGATAAGCCCTAAATACCACCAAGCAAATTCAGAATTGATGAAGTCCTCCTTTCACTCAGAAGACTAGTATCTTGCCGGGCGTGGTGGCTCACGCCTATAATCCCAGCACTTTGGGAGGTCAAGGTGGGCAGATCATGAGGTCAAGAGATTGAGACCATCCTGGCCAACATGGTGAAAGCCCGTCTCTACTAAAAATACAAAAATTAGCTGGGTGTGGTGGCACGCTCCGGTAGTCTCAGCTACTCGGGAGGCTGAGGTTGCAGTGAGCCAAGGTCGTGCTACTGCACTCCAACTTGGCGCCTGGCGATGGAGCTAGACTCTGTTTCAAAAAAAAAAAAAAGACTAGTATCTCTTATTATCCCTGATGTGTAGAGGCTCCTGTCATTTTATAACCCATTGTGCTGAGGACTGAATGTGCAGAGAGAGTCACACTTTTACCTCCTGGAGCCGGAGGACTGCACGCAGTTCCCTGCTTTGATTGTTACAATTACCAGCAGTCTTTGCAACTTTGCATGTACTTTTCTTATATCCAGCTCATGCTGCAGCAGAAATGCTTGTTTATTGTGAAATTCTTTTTGTGTTCATAAATGTACATCTAGAGCCTCATTTCTTTTTCTTCTTCTTCTTCTTTTTTTTTTTTTTGAGATGGAGCTTTGCTCTCGTTGCCCAGGCTGGAGTTCAATGGCACGATCTTGGCTCACTACAACCTCTGCCTCCTAGGTTCAAGTGATTCTCCTACCTCAGCCTCCTGAGTAGCTAAGATTACAGGTGCCCACCACCACACCTGACTAATTGTTGTATTTTTAGTAGAGATTGGGTTTCATCATGTTGGCCAAGTTGGTCTCAAACTCCTGACCTCAGGTGATCCTCCCACCTCGGCCTCCCAAAGTGCTGGGATTACAGGCATGAGCCACCATGCTCGGCCCACAGCCTCATTTCTGGCAGCATGGGGTTTCACTCTCCAGAATGATCGAGGAGTATCTAACCAATATACTCTTGGGAACAAGGCTGCAGTGAATCTAACCAATGTACTCTTGTAAAAAGGCTGCAGTGCACACTCTAGTATCTAAAACTTTGTGGAATACCGTAATTATTTTATTAGAACAAATACTTAAAAGTGGAATCTGAATGAAAGAGCTTCGGATACGTATTATCGAATTAAGTTCATTCAACAAATATTTAACGACTAGTATTTTCCTGGTCCTGCGGTAAGTGCTGGGGATACAGCAGTGGTCCCAGCAGACGTGGGCCCTGTCCTCCTGGAGCTCACATTCTGCCGTGCACAGAACAGCAAACACATAAGCACAAACATAATGTCAGGCAGTGTTTAGTGCTTTGAATAAAGCAGGGCAAGGCTGTGGGGAGTGAGGACGGCTAGTCTAGGTGAGGGAAAGCTTTGCTGGCAAGGCAACATTTGAGCACAGACCTGAAGGAAGTGTGATATTTGGGGGAAGCTCATTCCAGGCAGAGGGAACAGCAAATGCAAAGGCCCTGAGGCAGGACTATTCTTGGGATGTTTCAGAATGAGAAGGAGGGTGGTGTGGCTGGACTGTAGTGATGGGGAAGCTTTGTAGGTGATGCTGTGAAGAGGTGAGGAAGGAGACCCTTTAATCCTCTTCAGCTCCTAAGGCTATTTCCCCTTCAGCCTTCTACATTGCATTTCAAAAGGTGAAGTTAGAAGTCAGCCAGAGGAGGGACCGGTTGGCACCGCCGGCCAGGTTAAGGATAAGACGATCCCATCTATAGATCACGGATATGGTATGGAGGAATCTTTCTGGAAGGCATTGTTTTCACTTAAACACGATCAGCCCCCCATCTAAGTCACGTACCCCATGCAAGTCACATACCCCATGCCTACTTCATGGATCAAGACCCTTTCACATGTCATTTCTAGAGTTGTAAGCTCAAGACCCTTTCACTTGTAGTTTCTAGAGTTGTAAGCCTTTAAAGAGGCAAGGATTGTCTTTGTTGGAGAGCTTGGTTAGGTATCTGTGCCGCTGCAGATCCTAGCTGAATAAATCACTACTTCCTCCCCAGTTTGGTGTTCGAGAGATTTATCTGTGACTGCTCCTGCTTCAGAGGCAGCCATAGGTCACATCAGGTGGGGTCTTGAAGGTTAATAGTGGAAGACCATGAGCAGGGTCTTCACCAACCCAGCTGCCAACTCCTGTTGCTCTCAAGGTCTCCCTAAGACGCAACCCTGAGTCAAGGGTTGAACCTTCTCAAGGTTCCTGAGATTCCAAAAGAGGCCAGCACCAGGAACAGGAAGGTGGTGCCTTTCCCAGGCTCACTGTTTTTGGGGTCACTGATTCTTCCCCTCTACTTCATTTGGCAGCTCTGTGTCACTCTTCTTTCTAGGCACACCACCTTTCCCTGCCTTTTTCTGCCCGCAGACACTCCCTGAGTTTGCCTCACTTCAGATCAACTGCAAAGCCCAAGTAGCATTGTGGTCATCTGCTTCCAGGACAGCAATGGTGGCTGGCCCCACTATGGCCAGGGAAGCACCTCTGGGAGAATGCAGAAAAGGCTGGAGGAAGAAAGACCAGTTAGGAAGTTATTTCAGTCATTCCAAGAGAGGGGTGATGGTGGCTTGGACGAAGGTGACGAGGGAGGAGATGGTCAAAGGTGGTCAGATTTCCACTCCCACGGGGATTGCATCAGAGCAGTATTTTCTCACATATCACACTTCCTCCTTCTTCAGGTTCTGTTTCTCAGGGCTCCTCCTTTTATCCAGAGTCTTTGGCTTCTTTTCAGTCCCCTTTGTAAGCCTGTCTTCCTCTTTAGTCCCTTAAATGCTGGCATTCTACAAGATTCTGTTCTCTCCCATTTTCTGTCCTTTCTCTATTCCCCAATTTCCCTGTTTTAATCTGGCATCTCTGGGAGAATGATCTCTGAAAAAGTGTGTTGAGTTAGCCAGTTTTTCTCGGGCTCCCAAAGCTAGGTGTTCCAATGCGCATTGACACATCTACTTGTACCGTCGCCACAAGACCAGAATTGAAGCCAGCATCTTACCCTGAGAACCTGCCCCTTCAAGCCATTCGTCCAAGCTATGGGCTGCAGAATCCTATTTGATTCCCTGTTTTTCTCACTGCCCCATCCTCCAACCAGTTACTAGCCAAGTCCTATTGGTTTTCCCTTAAAGATCTCTTGAACTTGCTCCCCATCTCCATTCCCTTGTTGTTACTTTGTCCAGATCCTCACTACCTCTGCTCCAGCCTCCTAAATGGACTCCTGCCTTGAGCCTTTACCCCCTTCAGTGCATTGACACGCAAGCTCAGGGGAGCATTACTCATCTTCTGAAAGCTCTTCCAGGGCTCACATTGCCTGTGGGATAAAGTGCAAATGTTTTAGCATAGCACTCAAAGCCCTCTGTGGTTTAGCCTTGCCTTCTGGGCCAGGCCTATGTCCTATGTATTTCATCCCACATCTGGAATGGCCTTTGCTCTGGTCATTTTGGATTCCCTAGCTTTCCCCTAATGCCTCATGCTGTCTGCCTTCAACTGGATTTCTTTTGTTTTGAGGGACAGAAATTTGCTTTGAAAAGGCTGAAGCTAAAAGGGAATTTAGCAGAAGGATCAAAGGATATCTGATGGACCCCAGGGTCCTGAGATTCCAAGAGGGGCCAGCACCAGGAGCAGGAAGGTGATGCCTTTCTTAGGCTCACTCTCTTTGGGGCCACTGATTCCTCACCTCCACTTCATTTAGCAAATCCGTGTCACTCCTCTTGCTAAGCCCGTTACCTTTCCCTGCCCTTTTCTGCCCAGAGACACTCCCTGAATTTACATCATCCCAGATCAACTGAAAAGTCCAGATAGCATCACAGTCTCCCATTTCCAGGAAAGCAATTGTGATTGGCCCAGCTATGGCCAGAGAGGCAGCCTCATGGAGAACAAACACAGCTTGGAGAAAGGAGGCTTGGAGGACAGCCCCAGAAAACTCCCTGAACTCTCCATGTGAGCCTTTGCATATGCTATTTCCTGTCATTAAATGGCCTTCCCCGTGTCTTCATTTGGCTAAATAATTCTCCTCCTCCTCCTCCTTCTTCTTCTTTTTAAATTGAGACAGGGTCTCACTCTGTCGCCCAGGCTAGAGTGCAGTGGCGTCATCTCAGCTCACTGCAACCTCTGCTTCCTAGGTTCAAGTGATTCTCCTGTGTCAGCCACCCAAGTAGCTGGGACTACAGGCCCGCACCAAAACGCCTGGCTAATTTTTGTATTTTTAGTAGAGACTGGTTTTCACCATGTTGGCCAGGCTGGGCTCAAATTCCTGATCTCAAGTGATCCACCTGCCTCGGCTTCCCAAAGTGCTGGGATTACAGATATAAGCCATGGCACTCAGCCCCTCTGGCTAAATTCTATTCACCCCTTAAGAGTTAGACCTTCCCTGGCTTCAAACTATACTGCAAGGCTACAGTAATCAAAACAGCATGGTACTGGTACCAAAACAGAGATATAGACCAATGGAACAGAACAGAGGCCTCAGAGGCAATACCACACATCTACAACCATCTGGTCTTTGACAAACCTGACAAAAACAAGCAATGGGGAAAGGATTTCCTATTTAATAAATGGTGTTGGGAAAACTGGCTAGCCATATGCAGGAAGCAGAAACTGGACCCCTTCCTGACACCTTACACTAAAATTAACCCCAGATGGATTAAAGATTTAAACATAAGACCTAATACCATAAAAACCTTAGAAGAAAACCTAGACAAAACAATTCAGGACATAGGCATAGGCAAGGACTTCATGACTAAAACACCCAAAGCATTGGCAACAAAAGCCAAAATAGACAAATGGGATCTAATTAAACTCCAGAGCTTCTGCACAGCAAAAGAAACAATCATTAGAGTGAACAGGCAACTAGCAGAATGGGAAAAAATTTTTGCAATCTACCCATCTGCTAAAGGACTTATATCCAAAATCTACAAAGAACTAAAACAGATTTACAAGAAAAAAACAAACAAATCCATTCAAAAGTGGGCTAAGGATATGAACAGATACTTTTCAAAAGCAGACATATATGAGGCCAACAAACATAGGAAAAATGCTCATCATCGCTGGTCATTAGAGAAATGCAAATCAAAACCACATTGAGATACCATCTTATGCCAGTTAGAATTGCGATCATTAAAAAATCTGGAGACAACAGATGCTGGAGAGGATGTAGAGAAATAGGAACACTTTTACACTATTGGTGGGAGTGTAAATTAGTTCAACCATTGTGGAAGACAGTGTGGTGCTTCCTCAAGGACCTAGAAATAGAAATTCCATTTGACCCAGCAATCCCATTACTGGGTATATATCCAAAGGATTATAAATCGTTCTACTATAAGGACACATGCACATGTATGTTTACTGCAGCCCTGTTTAAATAGCAAAGACTTGGAACCAACCCAAATGCCCATTGATGATAGACTGGACAGGGAAAATGTGGCACATATACACCATGGAATTCTATGCAGCCATCAAAAACAATGAGTTCATGTCCTTTGTAGGGACATGGATGAACCTGGAAACCATCATTCTCAGCAAACTGACACAGGAACAGAGAACCAAGCACTGCATGTTCTCACTCATAGGTGGGTGCCCAACAATGAGAACACATGGACACAGGGAGGGGAGCATCACACACTGAGGTCTGTGAGGGGGAACTAGGGGAGGGACAGTGGGGGATGGAGAGTTGGGGAGGGATAACATGGGGAGAAATGCCAGATATAGGTGATGGGGATAGAGGCAGCAAACCACATTGCCATGTATGCACCTATGCAACAATCCTGCCTGTTCTTTACATGTACCCCAGAACCTAAAATGCAATTACATATATATATATATACATATAAACAACTAAAATGTACTAGCATATGCCTCTTGCACTCACTGTGTACAATACTTGACTTATGATGAGACCTGTTCACTTATATGGGGAATGTCTGTGTGTAAATAAATAAAGGAACTCTTACAAAATAAAAAAAAAAAAGAAAAGAAAAGAAAAAAGAGACCTTTCTGGAAGCCTCCTTAGGCTGAATTAAGAGCCCTCTTCATGTGTTCCTGTAAAACCATAGCAAACCTTGATTTGAACACCCATATTTAGGTCATATTCACTGATTTCTTTTCTGTTCTGTCTCCCAGTAGACCATGAGATCCTTGGGGGTAAACTCAGAACCTGATCATCTCCTTTTCTCTAGAGTCAGGGAAAAACCAGGTCTAAAATAGGGACAGATTCAATTTTCAAATGAAGGAGAGAAACAGTCCATTAGTTTTCTTCCACCCTTGGCAGGACTCAGGGCATGTGATGGGAAAAGGGAGAATAGCACAGCTAGCTTGCTTACTGCATTGGCCGCGTGTTCCTCATAGCTTATCAAAGTCTTACGAGTATCAGCCCTCAGGAAGCTATGTAACTTAGGATTCATTTTCTGCAATACTACAGGGTTATCTGTGGCTTCCTAGATTAAAATTGCCCAATATGACTTATTAGGTGGTGTAAATAAATGAATGGCTAAAAGTAGAATAGGCCTGGTTTAGAACAGATTTTATTAATTTAATTAATTTATTTATTGAGACAGCCTTATTCTGAGGCCCAGGCTGGAGTGCAGGGATGTGATCATCGCTCACTGCAGCCTCCACCTCCTGGGCTCAAGGAATCCTCCCATCTCAGACTCCTGAGTAGTTGGGATCACAGGTGTGCACCATCATGCCTGGCTAATTTTTACAATTTTTTTTTTTTTTAATAGAGATGGGGTCTCCCTGTGTTTCCCAGGCTGGTCTCAAACTCCTGGGCTCAAGTGATCCTCCTACTTCAGCCTTCCAAAGTGCTGGGATTATAGGTGTGAGTCACTGTACCTTGCTAGAATGGATTTAAAAATGTCACTACTTTTGGCCGGGTGCGGTGGCTCATGCCTGTAATCACAGCACTTTGGGAGGGTGAGGCGGGAAGATCACCTGAGGTCAGGAGTTCAAGACCAGCCTGGCCAACATAGTGAAACCCTGTCTCTACTAAAAATACAACAATTAGCCTAGCACGGTGGTGGGAGCCTGTAATCCCAGCTACTGGGGAGGCTCAGGCAGGAGAATCGATTGAGCTTGGGAGGTGGAGGCTGCAGTGATTGTGATATGGCACTCCAGCTTGGACAACATAGTGAGACTCTGTCTCAAAAAAAAAAAAAAGTCACTACCTGGAGTTGAACTTCCATTTGGTCCTATGAGAAAAAAAGAAAAAAAAAGTCACTACCTTTTGTATGACAGGCTAGCTGATGATGGTTATGTGTATTTCATATTAATGCCATAGCTAGGATCTTATTTGAACTTTGTATAAAAATTTCTATTCACGAAATTTAGCCCAAATTATTGTATCTGCGAACTTGAAACAAAATTAAAGATTTAAATAAAGATTAATAGCTAACATTTATTGAGAGCTTACCATATTCTAGGACCTGGACTAAGTGCTTTATATATGTATTTCCTAACTAATCTAATCCTTAAAACTACCTTATAAGGCTGGTTCTATAATAAGCCCATTTTACACAGGAGGAAATTGAAGCACAAATGTTTAAGTAACTAGAGTTGGGATGTGCATTCAGCATTCTGGCCCCAGAGCCTACACCCTTAACCACTCTGCTCGACTGCCTCAAGACACAGTTTGGCACCTCTCTTCTGACACTTACTCGTTAATGGTTGTTATTTCAGTTATATCTCCCACACTTTAAAAGAGTTTTTCTTTTAACACTTCATTAATGTTTATGTTTTTGGGTAAACAAAAGAAACAACTCTCTGTTTGAATACAAGGCGTCTTGGCATTAAAACTTCTTGCAAGAAGCTGTCATCATGCCAGTGTTTACTACGAAACCAGCTACACATGTTTACTTGACTTTTGTGACTGACAGGAAAAAAATGAGTAAGTGGAGGAGTGGCTTTAGGACTGTCCTCTCTGTCTCTATTCCTGGGTCTTCTTTTTCCCTGAATCTTTACCTACAGTTACTGGAAGAAAAAGGCCATGGGCACAACCTTATGAGTCCTGCCACCAGTCCCATAAGAATCATTTTCTCAGTGACTTGAGAGTGGCTTCCTGGTAGTGAAGAGGGTAATGAATGGGGAATCTGGAGACTGAGATTCAGTGCTGCTTCTGTCACTTGTAGTTTGAGACCTCTTGCAATGCCCACCTGCTCTGAGCCTCCAGTCACTCACCTGTCAAAAGGGGAGGTCAGTTCAGAAGTGGATCTTCAAGATTCCTTCCACCCAGACAGTGTAGATTTAGGTAAAGCAGTTCAGGGCCACCACTCACACAAGTGATTAGTGGAAAGTGGAGAGTATGGAATGAGTAACACACTTCTGTGTATATGTCCTAAAATGAACGAGCAGAATCCTTCCATAAACAGAGGGTTTCTGGGCACCCCTGACCTGGCCCCT
The DNA here is from genome assembly GCA_004027715.1 of Plecturocebus donacophilus. Taxonomy (NCBI): domain Eukaryota; kingdom Metazoa; phylum Chordata; class Mammalia; order Primates; family Pitheciidae; genus Plecturocebus; species Plecturocebus donacophilus. The sequence goes on from PVKP010030888.1 coordinate 20,422, forward strand.
GGGAACTACTGTGACATTGAGGCTCCTGAGCCTTGCAGAAGCTCCCTGGCAGCCTTGCTTATGCATTTTTGGCAATTGGGTCGGACTGTTGGGCAAGCGTGGAGTTAGGCATGGGGAAGCAGAGATATTCAAAGTGCCATAGCCAGCCGTGCAGTCCAGCATAGCCAATCCCTTAGCATGCTGCTGGACTTCTAAGGAAGTCCTCTAGAAATGCCAGCTGGAATCCTGACTGTAGCAGAATAGAGAAAAACACTGGACAGACCACCTCATGGGAACCAGGACTTTAGCCCTGTCTCTGGGTCTGCTTGGCCCAGAGCCAGTGTTGATGGGAAGCTGGGTCTGCTGTTTATGAGCAGGGAACATGTCTGACATCAGACCTTGCAAGGCCCTGTTGAGAAATCAGTGGTGTGTTTGTCTTCTCCGGGAAGGTGCTGCTTTGTTCACGTCTCTGAAGCTGTCCTTAGGGGAGGGGCCTTGAGTTGGGGCCTTGGTCTCTGCTCCTCCCTGCTTTCCCTCTTAACAACCATAGCTGCCCCACCTTGGGCAGATGGAATGGCCACAAGAGGCTTTAATGCGAGACTACTTCTTTTGGGCTAGGGGTCAGCAGGAATTGGGAGTCTTGGGGACTGGAAGCGTACATGGAGAGAGAGAAGTGGGGTATATATCTGTAAGGGAAAAAAATCTCTGGGTGCAGTGGCTCACACCTGTAATCCTAGCACTTTGGGAGGCTGAGGTGGGTGGATCACCTGAGGTCAGGAGTTTGAGACCAGCCTGGCCAACAGGGTGGAACCCCATCCCTACTAAAAATACAAAAAATTAGCTGCGTGTCAATAGTGGGTGCCTGTAATCCCAGCTACTTGGGAGGCTGAAGCAGGAGAATCGCTTGAACCTGGGAGGTGGAGGTTGCAGCGAGCCAAGATCGCGCCATTGCACTCCAGCCCGGGCAAGAGCAAAACTCTATGTCCGTCCCTACCACCACCACCAAAAAAAAAAAAAAAAAAGAAAAAGAAAAACCACCCTCACAAACAATTGTAATTCCAAGAGGGATTTCTCATCTTCAGTTTGAGTAGCTCTGCTGCTATTGCTTCTGGGTTGGTGGGTTTTAAACTTGAGTCGTGATCAGAGTCACTGGGACTCCAGAGTCCCAGGATCCACCCTCAGCCATGCAGATTTGGTAGAGCTGGTGCCATCACTTTTAACCTGAAGCTTGGGTGGTGAGTTGGATATTGTCTATGTTTTCCTCCAGATACATTTTTTTTTTTGAAAAAAAAATGTTGCCCAGGCTGGAGTGGAGCAGCATGATCTCGGCTCACCACAACTTCTGCCTCTTGGGTTCAAACGATTCTCCTGCCTCAGCTTCCCGAGTAGCTGGGACTGCAGGTGCGTGTCATTGTGCCTGGATAATTTTTGTATTTTTAGTAGAGATGGGGTTTCACCATGCTGGCCAAGTTGGTTTCGAACTCCTGACCCCGTGATCCACTCGCCTCAGCCTCCCAAAGTGCTGGGATTACAGGCGTGAACCATTGCACCTGGCTGAAATCCACTCTTTACCTTTCTTTACTGTGTTCTGTGCCCTGGGATGCTGACCTATATGGACTATCTCAGGGTACTCCTTTGTCCTCCCGTTTCTGAGCTCAGCCAATGGGCATCCTAGTAATACCAGAGTAGGGCAGGGAAGTGCTGGGTAGAGAAGGGTGGGGTCCCTGGTGAGGGCTCCACCCTTGGGCCTGTGCCCATGGACCTAAATGAGGAGAGGCATTCCTGTTTTCAAGCCCAAATATTGCATTTTCCAAGATCACTCTGGCCCCCCCATGCTGCCCCATCCTGTGCCCGTATAAACCTGAGCGACCTTAGTGGTTACACACACAAGCAGCTGGACGTCAAGAGGAGCAGAACAACACACCAGCACACATGAGCAGACACCGGCAGCCCTCTGACAGTGGGACAACATGGATTTCAGTTGGGGGTGGTAGGGGAAGAGTCTGGCCACTGGGCAGCCTGACTCCAGGGGAAGACCACCTTCCCACTCCACCCACCCTCCTTCTTGCTTCCCATCCACCTCGCTGAGACCTACCTCCACCACTCAATAAAGCCTTGCACCCATCCTCCAAGCCCACGTGTGATCTGATTTTTCTGGTACACTGAGGCAAGAACCTGGGATATGGAAATCTCTCTGTCCTTGCGATAAGGCAGAGGGTCTAATGGAGCTGATTAACACAAGACACCTGCAGATGGCAAAATGAAAAGAGAACAGTGTAACACATGCCCACTGGGGCTTTGGTAGCTGTAAACACTCAACCCTAGACACTGTCGTGGGGTCTGAGCCCAAAAACACTCCCCACGACTTGCCCATCTGCATGCTCCCCCTTGGGGTTTGAGCAGTGGGGCACTGAAGAAGTTAGACACACCCCTGTCGCACACCTTGCGTTGGGGATAAGGGAACTCCTCCTGTTTCACTGGTGGGAGATTGGGTTGAACTCAACCTTGGGGACCCAAGTGGGAGATGGGACTGCGTTCAGCCAATGGGAACCCTGGTAAGGGAGGCTTCAGGAACCCTAAACAGGAGCAGCATCAAGTCAGGGCATTTCTTTGCTCAGCCCTGTCCCTGCTGGTTGCTGGAGTTGGCACCTGTCAGGTAGCCCACATCACGCTCCTCTCAGGCTCCTGTAATGGTTTCTCACCTTGTGGCTTTAGGCTTAGGGACAGTGACTGATTTCTGCTGTCACTGGCCTTAGGGTACTGAACTTCACATTACTTTCCCCAAATCCTTCCCACACTGTTGTTCAAGGTCCCTTTATTCAACTCTTACTGAATTTGATAAAACTCCCTTTCCTTGCCTAGCTCAAGTGCACTGTCTAGCTTCTGCCAGGACCCTGATCCATTTAGGGATTACCCATAAATCTATATTTGAAACAAGAAGCCTATTTTACTTTATTTGGAGACAGTGTCTTTCTCTGTTGTCCAGGCTGGAGTGCAGTGGCATGATCACAGCTCACCGCAGCCTCGATCTCCAGGGCTTAAATGATCCTCCCATCTCAGCCTCCTGAGTAGCTAGGACTACATGTGTGTGTTACCATGCCTGGTTAATTTTTAAAATTTTTTGTAGAGACGAGGTCTCACTGTTGCTCAGGCTGGCCTCAAACTCCTGAGCTCAAGCAATCCTCCTGCCTCGGCCTCCCAAAGCGCAGGGATTACAGGCAGGAACCACCTGGCCAAGAAGCCCATTTTAATCATGGAGTATTTTGGAAATGCTGTTCCATGGCCATCAGTAATGCCTAGTTCTTTTTTGGTCAAATATCAACAAGCTCCTTTCTTGCTTAACTTATTTGGGACTAAGGTGTTGTTTTTAAAAAGCAACTTTACCAGGAAATAAAGTTAAAAGAATATGAATATTGTTCAAGAGAGAATATAAGACATAGAAATGGTCATGTCCACAAAGCCGAGCCTCCTTGTCTATAAGGAGGCCTGTGCCCATGCTGGCCCGGCAGACCCTGCCACAGTCAGCCTCAGCCCCTTTGTTTTTGGAAAAATCCAGCCCCAACCAAATAATTGGAACAATGCAAAACTGTACAAACTGATGATGAATACTACTTCATCCTCCAGTTCTCTCCAGCTGTAACTCCTGTTGACGGCTCAGTAAATGTCCTCACAGACATGTTTCTGAACATTTACAAACCCACATGTACATGACAGTGTTTTTTACAGAGGTGGGGAAGCCATTTACTACACATGCTGTTCTACCTTCCTTTTCCTTTTTTGTTGTTGCAATTTTAAACAGTTTATTTGAGCAAACAGCAATTCATTAATCATCTGCCTTCCTTTTCCATTCCACATTATTTCTTAAAAATCTTTCCATGTCCATCCATAGAGCTACTTCATTATTTTCATTATTTTTTAGAGACGGGCTTTCACCATGTTGGTCAGGCTGGTCTCGAACTCCTAACCTTAGGTGATACGGCCACCTCGGCCTCCCAAAGTGCTGGGATTACAGGCGTGAGCCACTGAACTACTTCATTATTTTTATACTTTATTTTATTTATTTTTGAGACAGAGTCTCCCTCTGTCACCCAGGCTGGAGAGCGGTGACACGATCTCAGCTCACTGCAAACTTCACCTCCTGGGTTCAAGTGATTCTCATGTTTCAGCCTCCTGAGTAGCTGGGATTACAGGCACCTGCCACCATGCCTGGCTAACTTTTGTATTTTTAGTAGAGATGGGGTTTCCCCATATTGGCCAGGCTGATCCTGAACTTCTGAGCTCAAGTGATTTGCCCACCTCAGCCTCCCAGAGTGCTGGGATTACAGGTGTGAGCTACCACGCTATGCCCTACTTCATTATTTTTAAAGATTCTTTCAAAGAACAGCTTACTGAGATACTATTAACCTACTATCAGATTCACAGTCTGTCTTAAGAATGCCATCCATGTTAAAGAAAAGTGCTTTGTCATATTACCAAAAAAAAAAAAAAAAAAAAGAAAAAAAAGAAGAAAAAGAGAAGAATGCCGTCCAATGAATTTTATTAAATTACTGAGTTGTATAACCAGCACCATAATCCAGATTTAGGATATTTCCATCACTCCAAAGGGAACCCTGGCGGCTGTTTGTGGTCAATCCCTTTTCCCACCCCCAGCCCCAGGCAAAGCTCTTCTGCTTTCTGTCTACAGAGCTTTGTCTTTTTTGGACATTTTATGTAAATGGAATCATACAATATGTGGTCTTCCGATCAGCTTCTTCCATTTTGCATGTTTTATTTTATTTTTTGAGATGGAGTCTCACACTGTCACCCAGGCTGGACTGCAGTGGCATGATCTCAGCTCACTGCAATCTTCACCTCCTGGGTTCAAGCAATTCTTCTGCCTCAGCCTCCTGAGTAGCTGGGACTACAGGCATGTGCCACCATGCCCAGCTAATTTTTTTGTATTTTTAATAGAGATGGGGTTTCACCATGTTGGTCAGGACAGTCTCAATCTCCTGACCTCATGATCTGCCCACCTTGGCCTCCCAAAGTGCTGGGATTACAGGTGTGAGTCACTGTGCCTGGCCCTGCATGTTTTATTTTTATTTTATTTATTTATTTTTTGAGATGGAGTCTCACTCTTGTCCAGGCTGGAGTGCAATGGGGTGATCTTGGCTCACTGCAACTTCTACCTCTTGGGTTCAAGCGATTCTCCTGCCTCAGCCTCCTGAATAGCTGGGATTACAGCTGCCTGTCACCATGCTCAGCTAAGTTTTGTATTTTTAGCAGAGACGAGGTTTCATCATGTTGACCAGGCTTGCCTTGAACTCATGACCTCAGATGATCCACCCACCTGGGCTTCCCAAAGTGCTGGGATTACAGGCATGAGCCACCAGGACCAGCCCCACTTTGCACATTTTAAACATTGTTTTCAAATCACTGCATTCACAGTATTCCATAGTGTGGCTGCACCTTCAAAGTGTTTCTAAGCAATTGCCCTAATGATGAACATTTAGGTTGTTTCTGAGCTTTGACATTTTTTTTTCTTTCTTTTTTCATTTTTTTTTAAATAGGGATGGGGTCTTGCTATGTTGCCCAGGCTGGAGTGCAGTGGCTATTCACAGGTGTGATCCCACTACTGATTAGCACAGGAGTTTTGACCTCCGTTTCCTACCTGGGCCAGTTCACCCCTCCTTAGGCAACCTGGTGGTCCCCCGCACCTGGGAGGTCACCACATTGATGCTTAACTTAGTGCGGACACCTGATTGGCATAGCACACTGCAGCCCAGAACTCCTGGGCTCAAGTGATCCTCCAGCCTCAGTCTCCCGAATAGCTGGGACTACAGGCACGCACCACCGCGCCTGGCTCTCAGCTTTGACTTATAAAAAATGCTGTGAGGAGTATCCTGTACACATTTGTCCACCTAGATGTGTATTTCTGTAGGATATATTTATAGTAGTATAACTCCTGGATCAGAGATTGTGTGCATTAAAGTATATATCATAAAATTGCCTTCTGAAAGATCGTTCCTATTTTCTCTCCTACTGGCAATGGATGGTAATATCTTCTAATCTGGTGAATTCTGATCCCCAAACTATAGGACCCAAAAGCTTCCACTTCACTCCCTGCAGTGATTCCTTACAATGACCCAGGTTGTTCTTTTGTTCTTCTGATCACTGTTTCTTTATTTTTTCCTTCATTTTAATGATGAAAAACATTTTTATTGTGAATAGCACACATACCACAGGTTATAGAAAGCTAACATTTATAGCTTAAAAAATACTAATATAATGGCTCTCAAGTAACCATCATGTAGGATAAGAGAGAGGACATGATCAGGGCTCTCTAAAGCCCCAGTGTGCTCCTCTTGTCCCCAAACCTTTAATAAATATCACCTGAACCTTCGTGGGAACCGTTCTTCCTTAGAGTTTGCACATAAGCTGTGTGGAGGATTTGTACTGAGCGTAGATAAGATAGAACCATGTTTCTCCAAATTCTCTTCCTTTCACATTTCCAGGTCAGCGGGGAGCCAGAAGGGACCTTCTATGTGAGATCTGGAGCTACAGTTACATTCTGTTTCAGCTCAGGAAGGTCAGTGTAAGGCGCCAGACACCACCTATGATGTCACTTATCTGCCGGCTCCTGTAGGTGTGGGGCCTGAGCTGGCCTGTAGCCCCCCAGGTGTGGGTTTACCTGCCTGGTGCAGGGTGCCAGCTTCTCCACAGGCCATTCACACATTGAACTTGGACCAATGCAGGTGTCGGTCTGTCCTGGTAGGCTCCAGCTCCTCCTTGTTATTCCCCACTTCACATCCATCTTTTCTTCCAGGCTGCCCGTCCTATGAGCTTCGGATCCCAGACAAGAAACAAAGCCGACAGCCGGACACTAATGTTTAACCAGCACCCACAGTTGCCGAGGGTCAAATGCCTGTCACAGATTCCTCCTCCCAGTGGTGCCGCTTCTCTGATCGGCCCCTGCCTGATGGATATGTGTCCTCCATGGAGGGGTTCGTTGTGGCTGTCTCTGAATTTGTGTTGGGCTCTGATTGTGTCTTTCTTTTCTTTCCTTCTTTCTTTCTTTCTTTCTTTCTTTCTTTCTTTCTTTCTTTCTTTCTTTCTTTCTTTCTT
>PVKP010030889.1:0-27493 GCA_004027715.1 Plecturocebus donacophilus
AAGCCTGGAGATGAATATCTCAGATTGAGGAAAAGCAGAGAGAGAGAACATTCATTTGAGATCCCTGAAAAGTGGTCTTTCTGAGTTAGTGCATTTCTGTATAAGTGCCAGAACACAGGTGCATGTATGTGTGTATGTGCATGTGCATGTGCGTGCGTGTGTGTGCGTGTGTAGCTCCTATCAGAGTTCAAAGTCTCTCAACCAACAGTGCAAGCTGAGAGGGTGTTCCTCAGGAATGCCTGCAGTTCAAGAGCAGCCAAGCCCACCCAATAGCATGTGCATGCTTAAAACAGAAGAGGGGGCCATGAAAGAGCAAAAGAGCAGGAAAAGGGCATCATCTATAACGTCCAGTATAAAGAGGAAGAGGCCAAGTGGGGCTCCAGGCTGAATAGTGAGGCAGCATAAAAAGTTATGTTTTAGAACAGAGGCTGCAGTTTATAAACACTTTTCAGTAAGTTTAGTTGAGCCCTTTCAGCATTACAATGGGAGATATCAGAGCAAAATCTGTCTGCAAAAAACATGTACAAGACCAGTGGAGAATATCACATTCAATTCACAAAGAACTTTTCCTTCTAAAGAGGGGGCAGGATTTGGATTCAGAAACATTTCAATTAAATATCTGCTTCTCGTCTTTGTTTACATGACCTTGGGGAAACACATCGAACTCTCTTAGCTTCAGTTTTCTCATTGGAATGAGGGGCATCACTGGCCTCAAAGGAGGGCTGGGAAAAGATATGGAGTGAATTTTGCACCCTGCCTGACACAGGGTAGGTGCTCCATCCTCTTAGTTTATGAGAAAAGCAAGTCCTTATACACGTGGTAGAAAATTCTGAGAGAGAAAGCAAATTAGCACGTTGAATGAAATCAGCATGCCTTCGACTATTGGTCCAAGTACATTCATTTATTTACAAGATTTAGCACCTACTACACTTAGGCTTCCAAGCCATATGCTGAACACAATCTCTTGCCTTAGGATTTATGAATACAGGCTCCTAAAACCACAAATGCTATCATATACTTGTTTTAACCAATCAAATCAAAATTATTTGAGTCATCTTAGAAACACAAAAATAAATATTTGTGGAGTATCTGTTAAACATTAAGGCACTTTCTTAATGTGACACTCCTTGCAGTCTTCTCAACTAAACTTGCAGATTTATTTAATTAGCATGTTTCTTTTCTGTTCTCTTTTTCTTCTCAACTAGCTTATGGTTCACATAACCTGAAGGATCTGAAGGATTCCTTGCTAATTCACTATGTCCTTCCTTCAGATCATTCCACCCAGGTACGCAGGAATAGCATCTGTCAGAGTCAGAGGGCTTGTTGCAGGATTGCTGCAAACAGACCCTCTCCTAGGCACTAAATCCAGCACTTCCCACAAAGATCCCAGCACAGGTCTAGCCATCGGGCAATGTTAGAATCCAGCCACCCAAACCCACCTTCCTGGGTCAGCAAGCACCAGCTACCTTTAGATCAATTGATTCCATCTGCTTTTAAATAATGACTGTTCGTTTTTGTTTGTTTTTATATTTGTTTGTGAATATAATCTTTGCCCCACAAATCAGTAATCTAGTTTTATTCCACAAACATGTCATTAAAAAACTCTGCTTTATTTTCCACAGACACCTAGAAAAGAGATACATGAAATGTATCTTTGTCAATGTAGTACTGAATTGAAAAACAGCACTATTATAACTACTGGTTACAATTTTAAGAAAATGGAAATTTTAAGAAAATTTTAAGAAAATAGAAGTTGAGTACATTTGGGAAGTTGAGTACCGAAAAACGAGATACATCAAATGTTTATCAATGTAGTACTAAATTGAAAAAAGGCAATATCATAACTACTGGTTAGTATTTTAAGAAAATGGAAGTTGGGTAAATTTTGGAAAGGGCAGTTAAAAACATGCCTTCTAGCACAAAAATGAGAACAACAACTCTTCTTGGAATATAATACTCTTGTATTTTTGTTTGTACAAAACTGCAGCCATCGGCAGCAGGCAGTGTTTTGTCTCTCAGTCAGAACCTTCTTGTACCCTGAAGCTGACTGTGCCAGTGTATGCTCACAGATGACAAGGATCTCACAGCTAGAGTAAACCAAAGGGACCTGTGAGTTCCATTTCACACTGTTTCTCATTTGGGCAATTTTCAGCTTTGTCTTAAAATGCTGGTAGCATTTTTATTAAGCCATGCAATCTTATCTTTCTTTTTCTGTTTGTTTTAAATGAGTAATTCGAATGAAGACTCCCTTTAGTAGCCCTGACATTCCAAATTTTGTTATTGTTATCTGGCCCATATCTACATCACTGCATGTGGTTCTAACCTACAGTGACTACGGTAAAATACATAAACCACGTCACAGAAGCACAGAAAAGGTTTCAGGTCAGGCCCTGCACAGCAGCTGCACCTGCATTCATACATCAGTGTGTGCTTCTAGAACTCATCCCATTTAATTTGATTAAATCAAATCGCTCAGAAAATAGAGTGCTTTTTATAGTTGAGCCACCGACTTTTTTTTTCTTTCAAAGAGAAGAACAGTGTCAGGAAGTTTAGAATAGGTAGTGAGTCATATTATATTCTATTAAAAAATATATGTGTGTGTGTGTGTGTATGTACACACATACACAAATCTCCCATAGAGATAATTAAGATTTTTATTTTAACTATATTCCAAACCAATATTTCTTTTCAGAGAAGATATATTTCGGCTTGGAGAAGCAGATAAAACAATAATGGCTTAACAATTTGTTCACCTACTCAAAGCCTGTAAAAAACAGATGTGAATTTCTACTTTCACTTGATAACCAGTACCTCAAGCTATACAAATAAAAACATGGTTTCAGATCAGCTTGGGGGACAGTAGGGATATCAGCATTTTGGTTATACATGAATCAGTACCTGGACAAGGACATTTCGCTAAGTAATTCAATTACTTGCACTGTTTTTTTCTGGCCCAAAGTTCAATAAAACCTGTATCCACTGTCTCATCTTAGAAGAGTTCCAAAAATGGCTGGATCATGAACAGTCCCCTCTTCTCTGCATTTCATATTATAGCTAGCCAAATGAGCAAAAGTAGAAAGGCAAATCTCAGAATGAAAGGCATACGAAACACCAGAGAGATCACCCATTATTTTCACATAGCAAAGTTAAGAAAGCACTTTGGAAGACGTGAGAATGACATGGAGGTGAAATAAGTATACCCCTACATCCAGCTTCCATATCTGTTCTACTCTATACCTCAGAAACACCAATATTGAGCAGTCATCAATAAAGTTTCTAATCGCAGTGATCAATCAAAGTCTGTAACTCTGATCAAGTATACCACAGATACCATAAAAACTATGTGCATACTTCAGAAATTTTCCAGACCAAAAATATTGTGGAGAACCTGACATTTAAGTGTTGACATAATATGTTCCCACAATAGAAATGAAATAACTTTCGGATTTCGTGATTTTTTTTTTTTTTACAGTGGTTAAATAAAATCAGATCTTCAAATTCTTTTGGACGAAACACTGACATTTAAGGGCCATGTTATGAAGAGAACCTCCTTTTTGCATTTTGATATTATTATAATTAATAATATTTAAATTTAAGATAACTGTATTAACTGCAAATCTAAGTATTATTGTTGCTTCAGAACAATTTATGGATAAAAGATCCTGTCTTCACTCATGTCTGAAAATTCTGCAGCACCATAAACACTGATGATAGGTTTACGTGGTTTTCCTCATCAGCTAAGTTGGCATTTCTATGCTTTTCAGAATTACTTATTCACTACAGTCTATAAGTTTTGTATTGTAATGGGAGGATATGTTCGATTTTTTAAATTTCTCTTTATGCACCATCGTCTGTACCAAAGATGTACACCAGTCCCAATTCATTCACAGTATCACTATGTTGAAAGGATACTGATGTCACATTTGGGCTGAGAAGGAAGTAACAAGAAAGTCTGGCAACAGATGCCAACTCTAACTCACAGAAGATTCTTTTTATAACCCAAGACTGCCATTATTGCCCTCGGAATCCTCATCAAATAAGTAGGAAAACTACACTGAAAACAATTCCACCCAGCTGTCTCTGGCCCATTTCCCTTCCACCGCCTCTTGTGCATTCAAGCAGTCTAACTTGATGCAGGGTCTTCCAACTGGAAAGATGGGGACTTCACACCATGTAGACCCAAAGACCTGTCTTCCAAAGGCCAACCACACTGTATCCTTTATTCCTTTAAATGTCGTGTTTATTTGAATTTATTAAGAACAACATCAAGGTCATTTACTACGTATAAAATTTATGTTTAATTTTTTAGGAACCATCATACTGTTTTCCAACAGTGGCTTACATTTTACGTTCCCACCAACAATGCACAAGGGTTGCAATTGCTCCATATCCCTACCCACACCTGTTATTTTTGATTCTGTGACAGCAAACCTAATGGCTGGGAAATGGTATCTCACTGTGGTTTGCATTTGGGGTCTCCCCGATGATTAGAAATGTTTCACATCTTTTAATGTCTATTGGTCATTTGTGATTCTTCCCTGGAGAAATGTCTATTCAAGCCCTTTGGCCATGTTTTAATCATTTCAAGGATGGGGAGGATTGCTGTTGTTGAGTGTTTCCATCCATCCATCTTTTCCCTCCAAACACTCTCTCCATGTGATCTTACCCCTTCCCATATGTTTAAGCTCCTTCTGCACCATGGACCTCCAAAGGGAGGTGAAAGAACGCAGTGTGCCACTGACGCAAGTGTGCATGCAGAGATGCTTTCCTTTTCCTTTTGTATTAAACTTTGAATGGAATTAAGCCTTACTCACATTTAATATTTGAATTAAAATGGTACCTTCACCCCATCCTTAGCTCAGATAATCCCATGTCCTACATGAAAAATGAGAGTCCTGTGGGAAATAGGATGTTCCAGAAAGAGCATGGGCTTACAGTGCTGACCTCACTCTGGCTGTGTGGATTAAAGGATCTTCTTACAACCAGAGTTGTAAAAGATTTCTGCAAAGAAACTGGGACTGAAGAGTATCCTCAAAATAGCAACACATAAATCAAGAAGAAATCGCAATACTGACACTGTTCCTACTCTGAATAAGAAATTTCTATTATCCATGTTTCAAGGTAAAAACCAAGACAGTTCATCCAGATCTGAACAACAGACAGTTTAAAAATTCAAACGATCAAGAAGACGATTTGACCTCTGGATTTACATTGACTACTGCTAACAATAAACTTTACTGTACATGTACACCGTGCCTTGAGAAATTAACTAAAGAAACCAATAAGATTAAAACACTTAAAAAGTAAGCCTCAGCACTTAATAAAACTGGCAATTATTCGTAACTTAAAGAAATACTACATTAAAAAATAGCAGCATTGTATAATAACTTGCAGAGATGGAATGTGGTCATGACGACATCTTGGGCCCTGCAGAGTTTTGCTGGTTTTAGTTTGGCTTAAATCAAAGTACAAATAAATTACTTTTCCAAAAAAAAAAATAAAATAAAAGACATGTTCTAAAATTTCTGACTAGAACTACGATTCAATAGAAAAAAGAGTAGAAAATCTGGAACCAAGCTAGACTTCTGAACAAGGTGATTATATAATGATGAGGTAGAAAGCACAGTAACTGATTTCATGGAAGACATTTAAGCTTTGGAAAGAGCATTTTGTAACAAGATGTTTGTGCATATTTGCAGCCTCTGGGATTTTGTTATTGAAAACAATGTATGTCACCTCTCATCTCTGCCCAGACGGAGAACCTTCTAACACATTTCAAAATATTCCAGAGTTTAGCTTCTGTTTAAATTCACTTGAGAATAATGCAAAACTTCAACTTTTTTTTGGTTTGTAAATACAATTAATTAATTTTAAGGAAGATGGGGATTCAAAAATGGCATTTCAATTGTTTGAGGTAAAAAAGTGTTTCATAATTTGTGGACATAATTAAAATAACGTCTAATGGTTTAATAAAGTCTATATTGTCCTTTCAATTAGAGCTAAACATTTTGTGATAATCTTTTAAACTATTATATTCAGTACTGAAAACAGAACTGTGACATGAACTGAACCTAGATGTAGATATTCCAAGCACTGTATCCTAAATATTAAACCAAGATTTTAAAAATAATGATGGATATTTAATCCTACTATTCTAACTTCAAGCTGATTATTAACCTGTTATCATTAATAGTCTTTATTATATTTAATCCATTCTATTTAAGTAAAACCAAAGACATTCTGTATCATTCACAGGCAAAAATGTTTTAAAATATTGTTTACTTCAGCTTTATCTCAACTTATGTAAATATTTTGTATATATACTGAATGTGCATAAATATATATATATACACACACATGCACATCAGTGCTAATGTACTTACATACTGATCATATATAAAATATTCGCATTTGGTGTACATACTGAAGATTTTCTAACCCCACTTGGATCCCACAAGCACCTCAAATCTAATATGTACAAAACTGAACTCCACACCATCACCATTCAAAACCCTGTTTTTCTGCCTCTCCCGTCTGATGGAGGATACCACCTGCTGCTCACTTGCCTACATTGGAAGGGTCAGGGTCCTTCACTGCTTCTCATTCTCCCTTTCATTAACCTCCATAGAGTCCTGCCCACTGTGGCGGCCAGAAGCCTTTGTCCTCTTCCTTCAACCCTCACAGGCCCCATCTGGTGTGGCTTCTGCTCTCCTCTGTCTGCTAATTATAAGAATCTCCTAACTGACCTTCCTTCCTACGTGCTGCTATCTCCCGACCCCCAGTTCAAGCTACAGAAGAACGATCTTCAAATACAACAAACCACAGGCTGCCTCTTCTTAAGAGCATTCAGTGGCTTCCCACTCCCCTCGCATCACTCCAGCCTCTTCTTCAGCACAGTGCCTGCCGGCCTCTGGAGCTTCCCCTCCCTCGCTCTACCATGCAGCCGGTCAGCACCTTTTCCATTCCTCACGAGGGCCATGGCCTCTCTGGTGCTTCACACACATGCCCGGTCTCCTGGCTAACGGTACCACCCTGGAGTTCTCTGTGCAGAGGGCCCTGCTAGGTGAAGCCCTGTGTCTCCTCTAACGTAGCACTTTGAACACATGAAGCCACGTCTGATGAATAATTTGGACTGCTTCCAGAACAAGAGCAAGGTCTACGTTGCTCAGCAGGGTAGCCGTGGTGACTTGTACAGTGTCTTGCCCATACCACACCTTTCTTTAATTGATATGTACTGAATACACACACGAACACTACTATATAATTTTATACTAGCTTCAGAATAAGCTCTCTGTTGTCCAACGTGCATTCATGGGGTGAAAGTCACCTCCTTCTCTTTTCTTTTTCCACCTATAGGATTATTTTTGGAAAACTATTCCTGCTAGCTGTCTTACACTGTTACTTCTATCTCTTAAAACAAATCTTCTACATTCAAATCTCCCTATCGTGAAGTACCAAATATATTTACTATTTTTGTGTGCCATGTTTAAATTTATTTTTTACTCATATTCAGTGACCACCATACCCCTTCTCAATCCTCTCCACTAGAAAGGTGTTAAAACAAGATACTTGACATAGCAAAGCAATGGGGAAACAGATTGTCATGAGTCAAAAACTTCTCAACCAACTAGTTCAAATGCTGAAAGAAAAGCCAAGCTTTCTGACTATTACCTAAGACCATGATAATGCTTCCCATATAAAGGTAATATTTCATGACATCCTTTTACTTTTAAAATCATAACAATATTTAAATTTCCAGTATTTTGAATATTATCTTAAATATATTAAAATATCTTAAAGCTATTTTTTAAATTTTTAGTAATGTCATCCACTAATATATACAGTTGTGAAACCATGGAAACTTTGAGGAAGAAATTTCAAACTTAATACGGTTGGTCCTCTCTATCTACAGGTTCTATACCCATGGATTCAACTGAGGATTGAAAATATAAAAATAATAATAATAGTAAAAATAATAACAATATGACAATAAAAATTAACACAAATTTTTAAAAATACAGCCTAATAACTAGTTATATAGCATTTGCTTTATATTCGGTATTATGTATCATCTAGAGATGATTTAATGTACATGGGAGAACATGCACAGATTAGATGCAAATGGTACACCATGTTAAATAAGGGACGTGGGCATCTACAGATTTTGGTGTCCATGGGATCCTGGAATCAAACCTCTCTCAAATACCAAGGGACAACTGTACTCAATTAGACCACTTTTGTGCTATATTTGAGCCAGAGAGCAAGAGACCAAATTCTTAACATATTTTTAATAACTGCAAAGCTCTTACCATTAATGTCAGGAGTATGAGGAAAAAATGAATGAATCATGCCTCTATTTATCAGCCAAGCTGTGAGAGAGTAGTCATCAGAGTCCTGGTCCAACACGGTTGGCAATTAATGATGCAATAAAGGGTAAACAACTAACTAGTGTAATTAAAAAGATTCTGAATCTCATGTCTAAATGTTACCCCAGACAGCTGGATCATTTGCCTGGAGAAAAGTTTATTCTCCAATTTTTTTATAAGAAAAATAGAATCAATTTTCATTCTCATATTCCCTGCTTAGATGATAAAGAACTTTCTCAGGAAAATATACATTAAGCTATTTCAACTCTGCTAAGGTATGGTATACAATTTAATTTTCAAAATTCTGTCAAAACATTGTTCATCTGTAGCATTGCTTTCCTAACTGTGGGACGACAATTTCCTGTGTAACAAATTCCTCAGAAAGGTTCCTAAGGAAACAAAGCAAGAACACCAAACTAATTCCAGGTTTAACATGACAGCCAATGGCACAGAGGAGGGAAGGGAAGCTCACTCATGGGCGACGTGTCATAAACAATAGCCTCTAAAGATTCACGGTGGAAAAATGCAGCCATCACATACACATGAGTATTAATACTTGCCTTTCGCTTATGTTTCATCCTTTTGAGAAAATATGTCATCACATATTGTCCATGATGTCTAACACAGGGTTGGTTATATTTTTCTTTTGACGTAGCGTGATATTTACCTACAAGATGGTTGTAAAGATACAGTGTCTTAAGGGTTAAAAACAGAGGTCACAGAAGCCTAGAAGAACATGGATTCACACATAAAATGGAACAACAGATTTTTCTTTTCTTAGATGCCAGAATACTAAAAAGCCTGATAATTTCTGTATTGCCCTCAGTATCTTCCCTTTTCCAAATGCTGGAAGGACAGATTTACCTCCCTCTTGGCTCCTAACTCTCACAGCGAAGGGTCTTACAAGACAGCATGACCTACCTTAATTAATAAAAGAGCCATTCAGTCTACCAACCATTCCTCTGAAAGCAGGAGGAAACACCTCCTCTTAGGGACTATCCCTTTCCTTAGCTGGTCCTGCCCTGAGAATGAGAGAGCCAGGGCTTTTGTCACTGGAGTCTTTTGTGTCACCTATTGTGAGGCAGCAGAAAGCACAAAACTACACAGTTAGGTATTCAAGTGAGCTTAGGGGCAGGCACAAGACCCACATACACACCAGCAACTCAGGCTCAGCTAGTCAATAACAACATTTCTGAAGTCTATTAATGATAATATTCAAGCAACAGTGACAGGAAATGTGTGAAGTGGCAATATTAACTCAAAGAGCTGAGCCAGCACTCCCTGAGGCTCACTCTGTGCCAGGCTGTGCACTTCACGCTCTTATTTCGCTCACCACCGCAGCCCCCTGAGAACATCCACTCTGATTACCAACTCACAGAGGAGGAGCAGGGGTGAGAGAAGATCACTACCTTCCCCGCAGTCTAGATCATCAGGAAGAGCTAACAAATCTTGGGCAAGGATTTAAACCCAGGAAGCAACGCAAAGCCGGTCCGCCCTTCTTTCTTTCTTTTTTCTTCTTCTCTTGAGACAGAGTGTTGCTCTGTTGCCCATGTTGGAGTGCAACGATGCGATCATACCTCAACGCCACCTGCACCTCCTGGCTCAAGCAATCCTCCCGCCGCAGCTTCCTGAGTAGCTGAGACTACAGGTGCACATCACCATGCTCGACTAATTTTTGTAATTTTTGTGGAACTGGGGTTTCACCATGTTGCCCGGGCTGGTCTCAAACTCCTGGACTCGAGCAATCTGCCCCCATTGGCATCCCAAAGTTCTGGCCAGGCATGGTAGGAGCCACCATACCTAGCCCAGCCTGACTTTAAACATAATACGTAGGTGATTTTATACAAATTTGAAAAAGCACTTTGCTTTCAAACTGTCTTAAATAATTTGTGTTTGATACAAAAGGGGCTTAGAAGGTTTACCAGCCTTGAAATTAAGATTGTTGAACATTGACATTTTGTAGTTTTATTTTGCTAAATATGTCAGTATCATTAAAAATGAGGAATTTCGCACTGAAAAAAATGGATTAGCCCACCTGCTCATGAGATGAGATTTTTTTTTAATTTCATAAAATTAAAGTTTAATTAGGAAAACAGTAGCAATATTTTGTAAAATAAGGAGGAAAATCAGAATCCAATAATATTCTGAGTTAAATATTACTCTATATTTGAAGGGTACTTAACAGTATTTTTCTAGCAATGAAAGTCCTGGCCTGGTTTCAAAACATCCTTTAAAATACTCACTAGCCAAGTGACCTCAGGTGAGTCTCTCTAAATTTGTTGCTGAGAAGAATTTATGTGAAAATCTTTGTAAATGGCAAAGCTCTTTATGAATGGCACTAACATTAGGTGATGTTATTCATGGCCCTTATAAGCTCATTAATCTCAACTCAGTGTGTAGCATAACCGAACAATGGAGCCTGGTGTCCAGAGAGGACGGCGCTACGGGGAAGAATTCTCCCAATTTCAAGTTCTGATTTACTGAAGGAAAAATATACTGGGGCAAGGACAACTCTTAATCGCAGTAAAGGGCCTTTTCTTGCTTTAGAATGAAAAGAATGTAGTCCTTTTCTGCTAAGATGTCTTTAATCTGTGATGTAGCTTGGATGCATTTTCATATAGGCATGCTTTCCACCAGTTACCTGTTACATGCAACACAATTTGAAATACCTTAAAAATGTGTCCCCTAGCTCCCTTTAAATAAAAGAACAAACTGATTTCCAAATGCAGGATGCTCTATACAGTGTAAGCAATTGCAGGAAAAAGAAAATGTTGTAGTTGAATGGGAAAATCAAAACATTCAATTTCATTTTAATTTAAGGCATCCCCTCAAGAGCCTGTTGAATCGTAGATTCTGATTCATATGATGGCGTTGGGTGTGACGGTGAAAAGGGCCCTTCCATTTCTTGCCATCAATGGTCCTTTTCATTCATGCCACCTCCCACTATCAGATGAAACGCTAGAATTTTCCTCAGGTATGTACCTGTGAGATGGACTCGAGGTGAGTTCTGTAAGTACAGAGGACATAATGCACAATGGTGCTGAAAAGAGTGGGGAGATGCTGAGGACACAGGGAAATATCAAAGCTTGAGTGACACAAATAACCTGAAATCATATGGGGAGGGTTTTGGGACCCTGGATGCCACACCAGCTGCGCAGACTCCAAGGAGTCAGCATGACATCTGCTTTCTCTCCTCCCCTGCAGCACTTCACAGAGCCACCCGGGTGTTAGAAAAGACATTTGATGAGGATGAGGAATGAAAATGATACTTTACCAGTTCTTTCTGTAAAAGAGCCTGAAATACTGTAAGATCATTTGATGGAGGTTTCCCTGCGAGAAAGCAATGATAACTGACTTACAAGGGAGCCTCCATCAATATATTATACAGATTAAAAAAAAAACACGGACGAAAAACTCATCATAGAGCCATAAGGCTTCAGAAACATGTTACACTTTTACATTTTTCTTAATTAGGTGCTCGAAATGTGAGTAGAAGCGACTATGACTTCTGTTCAGACTGAACTTCCAAATGCTGGAAGCACTGTAAACTCGGCACAAGAAGTACTTGTGAAAGAATGGAGTTCTAAAGAGCCTGCCATGGACCCTTTCCACATCTACTAAGAAGGTTTGCAATTACACCATAGGCCCTCTTCATTCTGAGTGTAGCCAGAAACAAACAACTGACATCATCAGCACCTGGGGTATGGTCAGAAAAGCACCCGCAGACCCAACTCCATCCTACTAAATCAGAATCTACAATTCAACAGGCTCCCGAGGGGATGCCCAAAAACAATAAAATCTGAGACGCACAGCTATGCATTCCTTTTCCTTAACAATCAATTAAAATGAAATTGAATGTTTTGATTTTTCCTTTTCAGCTGCAGTATCCTTTTTCCTGTAATTGCTTACACTGTATAGAGCATCATGTATTTGGAAATCAGTTTGCTTTACCTACTTAAAGGGGGTTGGTGGTCAGATTTTAAGGCATTTCAAAATACGTTGCACGTAATAGGTAACTGGTGGGAAGCATGCATGTATGAACTTGCATCCAGGCTATATCACAGATTAAAGAGATCTTTACAGAAAGAATAGCGAAACAGTTTAAAAGTGCTTTAGAGATCTGTTTTATTCAAGCTATCATTTAAATTCATGCCAAACACACCTCCACTCTAGTCTTTCCTTCCAGTGATCTCACTTGGTTTAAAAAAAAAAAAAACATGCTGTTAGAGATCCCAGTTACTCCCTGAGCAGGTGGGAGGATGATACAGAGCTCTTCAATCACTCATCTGCAGAGTTCGGGGATGTTTTGAGTATGAAAGTCATTATACGACAACAAATCCTCTTCTACCACATTTCACTTGTGAGTAATTATTGTGTTCCAGCAAGAGAAGGATTAACAGTTCTTCCTTGCAGTGAGAAAGAGCAAAGCAGGTGCTTCCCCCTCACCTGCAGGGGCCTCTCTTTGGTTGCAAAATTCTGCCTGTGTTTGAGTCTGCACCTTGCCCTCCCAGACAGTGAGGATTCACGGTGACCTCTGCCACGCTGAATTAAGCTAATAATTTCTATCTTCCTAGAAAAAAATATATATTTGCTAGGTAAGAAGACTAGAGGTAAGGGGCTGATATTTAGTTGCCCTACCAAGTTTAGTGCTTAGTTTAATTCTAATAATGCCATGCAGAGGAAGCCATCTTCCTGCTCGTATTCTGGTCACATTATGTAAAAGCTTAGGTGTTATTTAAGCAGTGTTCTAACAGCTTCACTTTATCTTCTTCCAGTCCATCTTCCAGACTCCAATCTTTTATCACCTACCTAAAATCCCAGTTTCCTTATCTAGTATGCTTCTGCTTCCAACTTAAATTGTGTACTTTTTTATGCACAGATAAAGTCTAAACTGTATCATGAGAGGTAAACTTTATCATAAGAGGATCTCCCTTATAAGAAATGCTAGTTATTTCATATTGTTTACTCATGCCAGGCATCGTACAAGCACATTCCACATATTAATGCAATCCACTGTCTGATGTAAGTTCAATTATTCCCCATCTGTGAGTGGGGAATATGTGGGGAAAATGTGGTCCTGCTTAACAACAACGACAACAACAAACTCTTAAGTATTATTTAATTTTTAAATAAAGAGATATTTATGACCCATAAAACATTTGGAAGACAAGGAAAAAGGTGGAAGAAAATAAATTAAAATAGTGGAATATCATTTTTTATGTATTGTATGGAACTTAGACTACTCTGAATAATTTAATGGTAAAATAGCATAGTATACTATATTCGGTTTGCACTTAAACTTGTATCTCCTTCGCTTTAGTATACAAAAACAAGTCACAAACACAAATATTCTACAAATGCATATATACCATAGACTTGCAATGCTCTTGCATAGACAAAGGGAGATCTACAAGTTGGTCCTATACATACCCCAAGATCTAAATATAAAATAAACTAAAAGAAGTCAACACAGTTGATAAAGCTCTTTAGCAATGCCACCGTCACATACATTTCCAGTCATTTCTTCATGCATTCACTCATTCTTAAGTCAGTTAAATGTAGTCGGCTGTGTACATAACCCTATACGTGCAACTATATGAACAGGAAAGAAACAGAGAATTTCGTCTTTGGGATTGTGAACCGCAGAAAGATTGTGCTCTATTTAGAGAGTATGTAAGTCAGGGTTATTGTCAGCTACATATAAAAACAAAATCCCAAATAATAGTGGCTGCAAGCAAATAGTTTACTTCTTACATTTTAAAAGTGGCAGTAGGTGGTTCATATTGGTTTAGCAGATCCGGATACTCATCAGGTCCCCTGGAAATTGTACCAATCTTAGAACATGACCTTCTTGGTCAAGGTTCAAGGTGTCTGCTGGAGCTCCTGAACATTACACTTGCAAAATGGAGTGATAAAAGAAAAAGGAATGTGCCTTCACATTAAGATGATGCCCCTAAAGGATTATACCAAACACATACAGACATTCAGTGTACTTGGTCTCACTGACACATGCAGCTGCAAATGAGTTTAGGATACTCGGGTTCTATTACTCAACAGTAAAGAGAGAATCTCTATTGAGAAGTAATTGCCAGTCTTTCATACATGGAGACATAAGAACTGGACAAAAACAGACTATTTTCAAGGTTTTCAGTACATCAAACCCATCAGACACAGTGAGCTCAGTCCACAATACACCTTAGCCTTTTTAGTCTCTGGGTTTTTGTTCTTTGTATTCTGTTTACCCATAATGTCCTTTTTTCCTTCATATGTTAAGATCCTACTCATCTTTATTATTTGATTTAAAAGCTACTTCCTAAATAAAATCTTTCCTAATCCTTCCTTGTTGAACTTGACCTTTTCTGGCATCATGGCTTGGAAAATAAATCATTTTAAACAACTCTGTTTCTCTCATTATATTATATGCTCTTGAGGGGCAGGGGTGATCATTCACATATTCATTCATGTACTCAACAAACGTGAATTGAGTAACTATTATGGGCACCTCCATCCCATGTTCTGTATATACAATATATTTTTTTTAATTTGTTAAATCATGCTGTGACACTTACGTAGATTTGAAATAAAATTTTAACAGCATTCTAGGTTTTACAGTCCAGTGAGGAGTCAAGGCGATCAGGGATCATCTGGGCTTCCATCTGCCACTGCCCAAACTACTGGCTAAAGAGCTTGCCATGAAGAGAGAGTCCTTGCTACGTGTGCCTTTAAGGTCCCCTCCTAAAAGGGACAGAGCTGGTCATAGACAAAGATGATTATTTAGCACAGTTGATGATATGAGCAAGTGCTCTTCAGGGGTGTTTTCTTTTCAGTAGAAAAAATTATATTAAGATGTTTGAGGGAGATAAAAGGGAAAACCCCACCAATGGAATAATGTAACTAAGTATTGTAAATCATGGATGTTCACTCCTGTTTAGTAGGTCTTGGTTCTTCCCAGCAATAGTCACTGTGGGCTTTTATCGCTCATACAAAAGAGAAATTCAAAAGAAATGCTGGAATCTCCTTAAAAAAGAAAAAAAACTAAAAATCATAAAAGTGTTTTCAAATTTTTGTTTGACTTTGTTTTGTTTTATTTTGTTTTAACACACCACATTTCACAAAGACTGTTTTCATACTCTCATGGGGAAAGCATATTGTTCGAATAAGTTCTGAGAAAGAAGTCAAAATGTATGCCTTAGTATTTTTTATATTTCCTGCATACTTAAAGTATCACTGAAATCCCAAATATTTTTGCAAAAGAATGCTTTCTAAAAATCATATGGAGAAATATGCATCTATATCTAAAGTACTATTATTTTAGAAACAATCTGTAGATAAAATATTAATGAGTAGCTACATATTAAAAATAAAAATATGCCCATTTCTGCTTATATTCATGAGATGTAAATGTATGACCTGAAATATCATATTCTTTTCATTTGTATGTAATAAATTTTTAAAATTTGATTCCATTTTGAATTATTTTAGCTAATTTAACTTCTATATGTATAATAAGGTAAAACGAGCAATTTGTTTCTTTAAAATACCTAATATATCATTGATATAAACATGGTCCAAAATCCATATACTAATAGATATCAGAATTGAAAAATCCTTTTTAAAATGTTTCATCATTTACTTGCATGAAAATGAAGTATGCCTATTTCATAGACAAAACAATCAAAGCTGAGATAAATCAAACTATCTGTTCAAGATAACAAAGAAATTGTGTGTCTATTACAGGAATTTAGTATATTGCCTTTTAAGAATTCCTTAAGTAATTGCTATGATTATTAAGTATGAAAGTAGACCTGCCATAAAGAAAGTAATTAACTTTTTTTAAAAGCTAATAATTCTCTGACAAACATGAGCAAAACTTCCTTTATCTTTCAACAGCTCTCAACTTCCTAGGTAATTAGTCATTCCTCAGTACACTCTTTGGAAAAACTTGAGAGTGATTTAATCCATCTTGGCAAATCTCTGGGAAGAAGACATCTGCCGGTGCGATATTTCTGTCTGGCTTCTTATTTAGGTAACACTAGGATACTGCCCCCTTCCCCAAGAAACTTTTATGTGTTCTCTTCAATAAAAGGATCACACAGATGTTCCCCAAGCTATAGAAGCATTCAGGCTCCATGGGTCATGTGCATATAATCCATGCCACTAACAATTGCCTACGCAGTAGAAATACACTTAACATTTAAATAACAATGGCCAGAAGACCATTAATGAAGACTTACGGTGGGCTTCTGTGTTTTACATGCAAAGTATGTTTTATTTATCTAACAAATATTTCTATGATACTTAAAAGCTCCAGACAGTATTCTAAGTGCTTTATTTATCTGAATTTATTTAATCTATATAACGATGCCAGGAGGCAGATGCTATTATTAAATTCTTGTAATAGAACGAAGCAATTGAGTATCAGAAAAGTTAAGGAAATAGCCTGAAGTCACACAGCTTGTAATTGCAGGGCTGAAGTATGAGTTTTGACAGTCTGACTGCATATAGCTCATGCACCACTTACAGAATCATCCATATTCTTTGCTGCTCTACAAAGAACATGCTAACGGGAGCTCCTCAAATCTCACTTTGTCAATGGTCAAGTCTTCCTGTTATCACCTGTAACACATCAAGACCTGGAAACTCATCTGAAATGCAGGTGCTCAGCCCCACCCAGACCTGAAGAATCAGGCTTAGCATTTTAGCAAGACCCCCCAGTGGTTACCCTGGTAAAGTAAATGAAATTTACTGGGAGATGAACCTAATCACTCCAGTTTCTTATTTCATCTTTGTTTTCCATCATATACGTCCTAAAACTTCTGAGCTGCACATGGATGACCTCTTTACTGCCTTCCCTGGGATGGAGGCCAGACTGACCAAAAATCAGTGAAAGAAAGAAGAGCCAGTAGAAACATAAGCCATCTGCAAATGGAATCAGTCCAAAAAATAAATTGAGAATAAACTTAACAGCATTTTAAAGATGCCTGGAGAGAAACTAAATGTTAACTAGTGATCAAAAATGATATTTTATAAAATAGGCATTGTCCCTAAGAGCAAATGCTGTTGCTTCTAAAAAGTGTTGCTTCTAATACAGTGTGGCAAAAGTATGTTTCATTGAGTTATTTTCCACTTGGTACTGAAGCATCAAAAAATGCTTGGTCTTTCCTTTCTGCATAATTAAATCTGTTGTGAATTAGTTAATAATGGACATTAATACTCAATCCTCTCTTACCCAGTCTCTAAAGAAACGTCTTTTTTGAAGGGTTCTAAAAATAGTTGATTAGAGTAATTAGAATAACTTAAACATTCCCTTTCCTAATGTTTATGACTAGAAATAAAGACAGTCTGTTGAGCAGCAAGTTGTATGCAGCCTCAAATAAAATATAGATGTTAAGAAAATCTAAAAAAATCAGAAACTATACAAGAGAATCCTGTGAAATAACCAGAAGAAAACTAATAATAAAAAACACAAATTTAAACTGAAAAGCTGTCATTATGGCAGAGTTCCTTCTTATTTTTGCAAGATGCTAATAAGAATTTGAAAATTCATTATTATGTAGGTCACTCTTAAAATATACTTCAATGAAGTTTTAAGGAACAAAATCCTTTACCTTTGGATTCAGTCTTATTAAAAGAATATTCGACAATAACCATAACTGAATTCAATATTCAGTAGTTCTCGCTACAGACTAGCTCTTCACAGTTAATCTTTTTATTCATCACAAACCATTGAAATGACTTCAGTCCCTTAATAAAGCTAATCATAATATAGTAATTATATGAATCATCCTTTGGTTTGAAGAAATCTAACAACTGATAGTTTAACAATGGAATGAATACATTTTCACATGAAGAGATGGATTTGTTTAAATTATTTTTTCCATAGTTCAAACAAGATTTTGACATTGTGATCCAGTATGACTTCATCTAAAAACCACACAGAGAAAGACCATAGCTAAACTGTGCCTGACTTCCTCTAGAGCATGGCTCAAGGATAGGTGTTTCTGGAGTCAAAACAGGCCTGGATACCCAACAGTTGGGTCTTTCCTTTTTCATGTTTATGATACTAAAACTAATTTTTCAAAGTCAAATATATTATCAATTTAACAAATATTTAATGAATACTTAGGTATCAGATACAATGCAAGAATAAATAAGATTTAGAGTTTTGGAAATTTATAACAGCACAATAATTCTAAGTCAGCAATTATGCATAGGAAAAAGGAACCCCATACACATAGCTTAATAGTCAGTTCAAAATATCTGGGAACATGGTGGCTTCATTTATGGCACAAAGTAAAATCAAGGAAGAGTTTTTAAATTCTTAATTTTGGTTGAATGCACTCATTTCTTTTGTCATTTTGGCATGACCCAAGTCCAGATGAAAGATTGCTAATTCCATTGTCTCCTTCAAAAATCAATGTAATGCTATTAGGCAGCATATGCTCGAAATCCTTTTCCAAGGGGTGACGATGTATCTGTAGTGATCCATTTCCCCTTCCTTAAACAACTAGGAGGTTTAGCGAGTGCTGTGGAATGAAGCCACCTGAAGTTAAGGAATAGGTGGAGGTTGAGGTGGACAGGGTAACGGTGAACCTTAGCCTTAGTCAGCTTGCCCAATGCCCCAACACGATTCACTCCTTCTCCACAACAATCCATACCAGTCACTCAATGAGTGTGAATCTAGAATTTGAAACATTATTTCAACACCGTGTCTTCCATTTTCAATACAAAACATTCTATTTCTCTCCACTTACTTGGATAACTTTAATTCATGAAACCATAGCCACATAGAGATAAAGCAATTAAGAATAATCTCTCAGATCTCAGGATCCTTTAACCCCTATGCTTTTTGGGAGAAGACTCCAAAATGTTGCTAAACACATACCTCCATCCTATCTTTCTCATTCTCTAGAAAGTTATAATTACCTTTTAAACTACTGACATTTTAAAAATACAGGTGAAAAACATCTCATTCATCAGGTCTATCAATTTTAGCACCATAATACTACTCAAAAGAATGCCACTACCAAGGGATTATTTGTAGCACTTTGCTGGGAAAGGGCAGCTTGAAAACTGGAAGATAATAGTAGAGCTGAATATAATTCAAATTCATGTATGTGAATGTAATTCATATACACATGAATATATATGTATGTATGTATATATATATACAGGCAACAAATAATACCAATCATAATCAAAGCCCTGAAATTTACAAATCTATCTTTGACCCCAGATTCTCTGCATTTTACCCTTATCCCCTGGTAGATTGTATCATTGCTTGTCATGCATTCCACGTCCCTCCCTGCTCCATTGAACACAGGAGGGGTGACATGACTTGCCTCCATCAGTAAAAGGTAGCTGCAAGCGTCCTGTACCTCTTCTGAGCTAGATTTCTCAAAGCCAGAGTACGGCCCTCTCTCTTGTTCTTCTGTCATGAAACCAGCCATGTTCTCTTAGTTCTGTCAGACTGGAGCTCGGGATGAGAATGTGTAACAGACACGCTGCTGAACCACAAAAGGCACAGAATGTTCACAAGGAAGAAATCTTTAGCAGAAACTGTTGTAAGCCAGGGGGACGGGGAATGTTCGTTAGTTCAGGGAAGCTTGGTCTATCCTGATTGACAAACCCTTCTGCCTTTCCAACCTGCCTCAGTACTCCCATTCCTACCCAGAGATATTTTTTCCGCTCTCCCTAATAAAACCATACAGTGAGCAAAATGTGGGAAAATCTTACTTTAAAGTAAATGTGTAATGAGGATAGCATGTAGAATCTGTGTTTTAATGAGGATCAAAGACTGAAGACAAAAGATGCATCTCCTAGAAGAATTAGAAGAATATCTAGCATTCTAGAGCTGGTGAAAAGAAATAATTCTGCTAGTAGGGTCAGAATAGCTGAGGAGGAGTCTCCAGACCTCTATTCATAAAAGGCAGTTGTCCTAAAGTGCCTGCATATTTATTTCAAATCCCATTGCTGAAACCTTTAATCTGGATTTAGCCTTATGGGCAGCATTCCAGACAAATGAGATTTAGACAGATGACTAAATAGGCATATATGATTACTGCAATGGTCTAAGTAAGTCCAATCTAATTATGAAAGTTCTAAGTTACCACTTAGAAACTACAGGTTTCAAAGATTAATTAGTTTACCCCAAAATACATTTTTAGAAAACAGATTTGTAAAGCAATTATGTGAGATTTATTATTTCATAATGACAGCAAATTTCTTAAATTAAAAAAACTGTAAGGCAAACTTTAGAAGTGATTTTACACGTTAACAGTTTTGGAAAAAATAAGAAAACTTGAAAATAATGATTTTTTATTTCACTAATTAAAACTAAATTTTTCTTATGCAGAATAATATCTAATAAAATTTTATTTACCTATTTGCATTTGGTAAAGGTTGACGGTCTCCTACATTTACAGTTAAATATTTATCAAAAATTTCTCTTTATTAACAACATCAAACAGAAATAAACATGTATCTTTCCTGAGCTGATTTTAAAATATGTGAAATCTCTGATTATCTAAAAAATAATGTAAATGAGAGTCCTTCAAAAGTAATGGATGTGCACAGTCTTTAAAGTGGCTCTGAGATTCTTCCTCTTGAAATTCATGGCCTGGTGTCATCACCTCTCCTTGAACGTGGGTAGAACAAGTAAGCTGCTTCTAACAAACAGACTACAGCAAAGGTGAAAAATGTCACTCTCGTGATTACATTACATAAGATTGCAACATCTGTCTTACTGAGAAACATTCCCCCTTGCTGGCTTTAAAGAAGCCAGCTGCCAGATTGTAAGCTACTTTGGAGAGGGTCACAGGCAAAGAAGTCAGAGACAGCCCACAGACAGCAAACAGCTGAGATCCTCAGCTCAACAGCCTGCAGGGAGCAGGATTCAATAACCATGTGAGTTTGAAAGGTGATCTTTTCCTAGCAGAGCCTCAGACAAGACCCCAGCCCTGGCTGACACCTTGACTGTAGCCTTGCTGAGGACATAGCTAAGATGTGTCCACACTTCTGACCCACAAAAAACGATTTGTTTTAAATCTCTAAATTTATGAAAATTGGTTACACAGCAACAGATATATAATGAAATTCTACTTTTTTTTGCAAAGCAAGAAAAACAAACTGAACCTGCTTCACTTTGATCTAAACCTCAAGAAGAAATCAAATATATTATTCAACTTTTGAAATTATCTGTGAAAAATGGCAACCAGTCTATTGAATCAAAAGTCTACTAAATCAGTCAGAAAACTGATTCGTGCTTTCCTTCAGGAAAACTCATTGTTTGCCACTTTCAGCTGTTAGATAATGTCTTTTTTTCCTGATTATAACATAACGAAGTTTTCTTTGGTGGATTCTATAAATGTTAACCTTTAACTGTTCCCAAAATATTTAAAATAAATCAAATGAGCAAATTTACACTAATGCTCTTTACAATATTCGAAAGTATAGTTGGTAGGTACATGATCAAAGAAGTGATGATTTTGATATATGCATGAAAATGTAACATCTTTCTCCTAAAGAATAATAGAAACTCCAGGGAATGTTTGATATTATAAATGCAAAGTAAATGATTCAATTTCAAGAGAAATAGTTTACCATGGTTCATTGATTTTAAAACAGCAACCAAACATGATTTCAAGTAAATTTCCCAAATAATGCAGCCTTAAAATTACTTTTTCCTTAAAAATGCAAGCAGCTATATTTGATGCTTTAATTATTTGGACAGTTAATTTCCTTTTTATTTGCTACATGTGGACACACAGTAAAACATATCAGTATAATTCAATGAAAAAAGCAAAAAGTGATCTATGCTAAATTCCCTAAGCATCCTGTGTCTCTCGGAGGCAATTCATGTTCAGCCTCAGACTGTATCTACAACCTGTCCATAGGTAATTACACTTTGGAAACATCATATGTCTCATAACTCTTCAAATGAAAAATTGTGCAAAAAAGTCTATACTGTCATGTTTGATACTAAATGATTTAAATGAACAGGCAGGGGAAATTTCTGAAATAGCTTCAAGAATCTACTTACCAGCATTACCAGCCTGACAGGAAAAGAATTCAGTCAAATACATGAGGCCACATAGGTTTTTCTTATTTCAATTTTCATTAATTTTACTCAGTGGAACCTCTCACAGAATGGAGAATCATTCATCAAAATATTATGGAACACTGTTCAGTTATCTATTGCTGCATAATAAACACCCCAAAATGCAGTTTACAACAACACCCATTTTACTGCATACTAGAATTTTTGTGAGTCAGGAATTAAGATATTGCATAATTGGGGCATAATGATGACCATTAGGGATTTAGCTTCTTCCTCGTTTTACTGGTAATACTCTATCTCATTTCATAATGTGAAATAATGCAGAACGATGTTTGGAAAGTGATACTTAAAACATTTGCTGTGAGCGATTTGAATTTTTGGAACTATATGACTTGCTAGGTAAGTTGTCAGAGGTTATAACAATCTTGCTTCTCTGCACATCCTAGGGAAATTATCTGAATAAGATCACGCAGCAAGGAAAAATCTTAATATACTCTCCTTCTAAAGTGTGTAATGCTTTGGGAAGATTTGAAGGGCTCGGTGTGATGTAAATGGCTGGGTGGTAAGTTCATCTGCAGGCTTCACCGACAAGTCTAGTGCATGGCCTGGGAAGACACAAAAGCTGGACTCAACCGAGACTGTATGAAGAAGCCTGCCCATGGCCTCTCTATGAGGCTTGGACTTCCTGGCAGTATGGTGGCCTTGGGCTAATTGAACATCTTACAGAACAGCTCAAAGTTTCAAGAACAATTTGTCCCAGCAAACAGCATGGAAACTGCATGGCCTTTTATCACCTACCTTGGAAGTCACAGAACATTATTTCTGCCCTGCTTACTCTCAATTGGAGGAAGATCAAAGAACCTGCCCCTCTGTTTCCTGACCACCCACCTACAAGCTCTTTTCTTTTCTTTTTTCCTTTCTTTTCTTCTTTGCAAGTGATTAGACAAAAATAATTAAGAAACAATACCTATCTTTAAGAGTACTCTCAACATCTAATAGGAGAAACAAAGGCACTGGTATGTGAGTATATAATTCATTTTATAGCTTTATCATGTAAATTATTCATGTGTTACTAGAAACGGTCTTCAGGCTAATACTTTTAGTAATTTATTATTTTCTTCCTTTTCAACAATTTGTATGCAACCTTTGAAAACCGGGATTGCTTCTATGCCATAGCAATATGATAGAAAATAAATGTAAGATAGGGTTTACAAGGTTTAGTTAAGAGTCCTGTGCCCTTGGCCTCAGTTTTCTTATCTGCAAAATGGGATAATTATCAGATCTACTTCATAGAATGAAATGAATTGACCTGGCATCATCACTAAATGCTAATTGTTAACTACCACTATCTACCAGAGGAAGAAATCTTTCCTCTAGTTTTAGGCATAATTTTGCTGCCTCTCCATTTATCAAATTAAAATAAGAAGATAAAATTTGACTAAATCACTTATATTTAAAAAGAGAGAAAAATTATATTTAAAACATTTGCAGGCCAGGCACAGTGCCTCATGCCTGTAATCCCAGCACTCTGGGAGTCCGAGGCAGGTGGATCACAAGGTCTAGAGTTTGAGACCAGCCTGGCCAAGATGGTGAAACCCATCTCTACTAAAAATACAAAAATTAGCTGGGCACGGTGGTGGGCACCTGTAATCCCAGCTACCTGTGAGGCCAAGGCAAGAAAATCATTTGAATCCAGAGGAGGAGGTTGCAGTGAGTCAACATCGCATCATTGCACTCCAGCCAAGGTGACAAAGTAAGACTCCATCTCAAAAAAGAAAAATTGCTGTGAGTGATTTGAATTTTTGGAACTGTATGACCTGCCTAGGTGATTTGTCAGAAGTTATAACAGTCTTGCTCCTCTGCACATCCTAGCGAAGTTATCTGAATAAGATCGTGTAGTAAAGAAGAATATTGATAGTTTTACCCGAATGGTTAAATTAATATTTCAATTAGGCTATCAAATAGTCACTGTTTTCTGTTAAGTGGAAACTTCTCTCTTTCAATGTCATCTGTATTTTTACCCAACATGCTAACTCTAGAGTATCTTCAAATTCATAAACTAGGCAACAGAACAAAAGAGTGACATATTTTGCTAACATGTTCTAATTTGGAAAACAAGTGACATTAGCTTTAAAAATTGCTTCTCTGGAAAGCTCCCAGATGAGTAGCTTTTTTTTTTTTCTTTAAGTGGCCAGATTAAGGAGACATATCCCCACTGCAAGCTACGGAGTAATCACATCAATGTTTATTACTTTTCAAACCCATAATTAGCCATAAAGAAGCATGTACAAAAAAATTCTGTTTATATTTCCCATATAAAAGGCTCTGTTGTTCAGCAACAAAGAAATCAAACACTATATTTTATAAAACCGGTATTTTGTAATTATCTGGCTTACAGCTTACTATGTTTTAGAAGAGAAGCAATGACCCCTTCCTAAGCAAGGAGAAGGAACAACTGTCAGGTTGAAATTACAGCACTGTCTTAATTTCAAAGATCTGAGTAAAATCGAATTTTCAGTTATAGGTTGGAAGTCGGACCATTTGAAAAGGAAAATGTGTTAACTAAAATTAATCTGTTATGAGCACAACGCTTTTGGATTAAGGGCTTTACAGGCTATTTTTTTTTTTTTTGGAGACTAATTCTTGCTCTGTTATGCAGGCTTGAGTGCAGTGTCACTATCATAGCTCACAGCGGCCTCCACCTAAGCACAAGCACCCCCCCTGCCTCAGCCTCCCGAGTAGCTTGGACCTCATGTGCATGCCACCATATACAGCTATTTTTTTTTTATTTGGGGGATCTCATTATGTTGTCCAGGATGGACTTGAACTCCTGGCCTCAAATGATCCTTCTGCCTCAGCCTCTCAAAGTGCTGGGATTACAGATGTGAGCCACCTCACCTGACCCATGCCCTTTAATCTTGTTCTAATTAATGTGCATCTAGAAAAAGAAAAGCAGATATTCTTCCAGGTTTCCCTTATATTCTTTTCTTCCTTTCCTTTAATAAATATCTTGTTTATGTATAAATGTCTAACATTTTTCCATGTCCGTGTGTGAGTCACACATGATGAAATACTTGATGACTTATTCCTTTTCAAACTAGGTGCACAGGTGGGGTATCCTTTATCTCAGTGCCTAAATTACCATTGCTGTATAATAACAGTGCTCAAATTAAGAACCATTTCCACTAAAAATCTATTTTTTAAACTCAATATTCATTTGTCACTCTACTATGGTTCTTTTTCCATGTAGTACATAAAACGTGTGTGACAAAACGCATTCTCAGAAAATGATCACAAATGAAGACATTAAAATGTTCTTTATGCAGCATCCTTTAACGCCTCTGGACAACAGTGACGACATCCTTTGCACGCAGTCACTGTGATCACTTCCAGGAAATGCATGTGGTCTCCTCAGTGCTGACAGATCTTGGTCTGTCCGATTCATGGGCTCATTCCACAAGCATGGGCAACCCTAGAAAATGGTGTTTTACCATTACTTGGAGAAATTAGAGGAATCAGGTTGAAAAGCCACTTGGAAAATTCTTTTTTCATAATTTTCCATATTAATTATATTATCTGTTGTCATGGCACCAAAAAAAACAAACAAGAATAACAACAACAAAAAAAAACCCAGTAGAAAAAGTATAGGTTCAGGGCCATACAAAATAACCCACAATGGAGACAGCATTCCACCGACAAGAGAAAATTATTACACGCGGCCAGAGGTAGGAAATAGGAACTCTCAAACATTATTTTGTGGTTTCCCTGGTTTATTTGCAGCATCCTATCAGCCACTTCATCTTGTCCCATGCATTTCCAATGTCAGGATATTAAGATAAATTAATTAAAAGTCAGATTTGAATGAATATGATTTTTTCCCTAAAGCAGCTCTGCCATCAATTAATTTTTCTACAATTCATCTACTCTAGTTGTCATGTAGAAAAAAATGAAATTGTTGAGTGTTGTATGGTGTCTTTAGCTATACTGTTTTAATATTATTAATATTCTCCAGTTGCAAAAGAATGCAAATTTGCACTGCTCGGATTTTCCATTTTATCTGACTAAAGTTGACATTGTGAGATAATTTGACATCCATCTAAGTAGGGTGCAATATTGAAAACCCGAGCTTCATTTCCTAAACAGTGATTTACCATATTTCTGAGAAAGATTATTAGCCCCAAAAAATTAATTGACAAACAGTGTTTTAAATCTTTGCATATTTGTATTTGTCTCCATTGTAGTTATTTACGGGTCTTACTTTTCTTTTCTTGTGGACACAGTCAAAAAGGGAGTTAGGAAAAACTGATAAGCTCTACTCCTGCAATTACAGCTTTTGTCAAGTTGCTTCTTTTATGAAACAACTGAGGAACATCAAAAATTACCCCCACAGCTTTAAGAAAACTTGGAAATTTTCACTATGAAAAAATTTATGTTCTTCATATCACAATACTGCAGTACCACAAATTAAATTTTAAATACATTTAAATTAATTCTGCACGTACAATTAAAGATTTAAGACATAAAAATCAATAGACTTTTCTATTGTTCCACAGATTTTGCAGTTATTTGGAAATGAGAAATACATTTATCAAAGACTAAATAAAACACACAAAAATCTATTGGGTACTCTTTTTTAAATTTTGATTTTGCCAAAAACTAACCCCTTTGACACACTGTAGGTGAAATTGTTTCACCCACTAAGTCATAAAGACAACAAAGTATTTTTTTAAAAAACTTAAAGATAGGGTCAGTTATTTTAATCATCTTAAGGAGCTAAATAATTTAATGGAGAAATCCAATTTAGTTGACAGGTAATACTCCATTTTCTTGTCAATGAAGCAAAACTATGCAAACAGGATTTTATTCACTCAGAGCTGAATTCTCTACTCTCTACTAGAATTTGCAGGCACATTGAATAATAAAAATGAACATTCAGTGTAAAAACATCAAAGCTGGGGGAGAGATCCAAGATGGCCGACTAACAACAGCTCAGGAATGTAGCTCCCAGTGAAAGCGCAGAGAACGAGTGGACGCCGCACTTTCCGACGAGTTTTTGTTGCCCACAGAC
>PVKP010030890.1:0-27491 GCA_004027715.1 Plecturocebus donacophilus
TTCTCCAGAGAGGTGTAGGGGTCAGGGTGAAGGGCCAGAAGCAGAATGGAGCAGAACTCCTTCTACTCAGCCTGGGCTGCAAAGAAAGGCACCGTGCAGGAAGGCCAGTAGTGAGACCTGGTGCTCCTTGGCAGTCAGTCTGCAGAAGGGAAGAGGCTGTGGAGAACCCTCTCCCCCTACATTCCTGTCACTCCAGGATTGTGCATGCACTACATTGACACAGCCAGCACCTATGTCCCTCTTTAGAATCCAAATGGGGAATTGTATCAGGGATCTGTGCCCGCCCCCGGCGCGTGCGTGCTTGCACGCATACACACACACACACACACACACACACAGGTTTTTGTAGGATTCGGATGAGTCGGAGAAGACCCTTAAGGGCCATCCGCATTTCCCCCTCCAGTCCTCCTACCTTTACCTTCACACCCAGCCTCCCAACTTACTCTCAACCCGCCTCTTTGGTATGAAAACTAAGAACATGCACTTTTCCACCCAAACTCCCCTATATCATCATGTGACATAGAAAGTTCAGTTCAACACGGGGGAAAATTGAATTTATCTGGGAAATGTTTTATTCTTTCGAAATTTCACTTTGGCAAAGTCTAATGCATAGAAAAGCATGAAATACTACAGCGCCACACCAAGCAAGTTGTTCCACTAAGCATTAAGCCGCGGGGTCCGAATCCTGCCTCTCTCCCGTCAGCCACTCTCTTTAACTCAAATGCCCATCAATGTCCCGGCTAAATGTGAGTTTTCCACGGATCGCATCTTATCATAATGTCACAAAACCCATAGAATTACAAATCAGGTTTAAGGCAGAAAACATGACAGGCAAATATAAGTACACAAAAAGTACATTAAGGATCCGTCTTCATTTATCCTCCCCATTCCAACCTACGTCTGCGCACAGACCCACTCCGTGTGGTGCTCAGCTTGAAGTAGCCTTAGATCCATTTTAGAGTGGACTGAAATATAAATGACAGTTCACACTGCACATGAACATAGACAACTGTATAAAATATTTAAATAAAGACAGGAAAGAACAGAGGATTGCAGCAAAGCCTTTGGCAGAACCAGCCTTGGGGAATTTAGCAGCTTGAGATTCATTACAAATTTCATCTTTAATGTTATTTTTAGTTCAATATTTTGTAGCACTCAGAAGTAAATCTTGGTGTGCTGTCTCCTCTCCCCTGCCTTTCTCTCCTTGGGTGTCTGATCCTTCACTTGTACTGAAACCTAATACGTTTTCAATAAAATTGATTTGTGACGCCGTAATGCTGTTTGTTTACTCTCTCCCATTCCTTTTTGTAATGGGAGAGAACTATTGCATGATTTGGCAAAGTGAGGAGGATTGCTCTTGATTGCAGAATAAATTGACATGAACCTGGAAACCACCCCACTACAACGTGAAAACGCTCCATCCAGCCTTCCCTCCTGCACTCTCCTGTTTTGAAGTTCTTGCCTAGTTTTCCAGTCCTGAGTGCTGCCCTCCCAAAAGAGAGCCATCATCCCAAATGTGAACGCAAAAGGGAGAGAAACCTTGGTTTTAAATAACTGCACTTTGCTTTCTTTTTCAATATGACTTTTCACCTCTAGCTAGTTTGCCACCTCCAGATGAAAATCTAAAAAAGGCATATGTCCTCATGTGACGGGTAGGAGAGGACCAGTTGACCAAAAGCCCTGTCCTGGGGTCATTCTGCAAACTCTTCAGAATTCCAGGACAACTGCAGGGAGAGTTAAACAAAGCTCTGTCCAGCAGGCAGCCAGCAAGATGGGAAGGAAGGCAGAAAGCATTGCCTTGCTGCTCAGCCGGGTCCTGAGGTGCATGAGTAGAAGCCCTCGAGGAAAGGGCAGATCCTAGGATGTTTCTGATGGATTTTGACAGACCTGAACTGGGGGTTTCACGTTTGTGACTTCAGGGCAGGCTTTGACTCTTGGCCCGGGGAAGTGAGTGGCTGGGAGGAGAGGCTCAGACGGGAGCTCCGAGCAACCTGGGAAAGGGATTTTCAACTCAGATATTACTGGGTCCATGATGTTTCCTAGACAGAGGCCTCGCCAGCAAGCTACCCTCTCTGTGACTTGGTTTCTTCACATCAAAATGGATCTGATGCCCTTTGCCCCTGACTTTATTAGCTTTTCTGAGGATGAAGTAAAAAAATTCTCTTTTAGCATTCAGGTTGTTTACACATGTAAAAGCAAAAGGAGAGAACAACAGAATACAGGTGATGATCTGGGTAATTTATAAATAAATAAAGCCTAATCGTGTTATGTTTATTTATTCGTTTGGTTTTAGAGACAGGGTCTCACTCTGTTGCCTAGGCTGAAGCGCAGTGGTGCAATCATGGTTCACTGAAGCCTGGGCTCAAGCAGTGCTCCTGCCTCAGCCTCCTAGGTAGCTGGGACTAGAGGCACGCACCACAATGCCCAGCTAATTTTTATATTTTTCTGTAGAGACAGGGTCTCATTACACTGTTCAGGCTGGTCTCAAACTTCTGGACTCAAACAACCCTCTTATGCCTCTTAAAGCACTGATAAGCGTGAGCCACTGTATTTGGCCAAGCCCAGTAGTTTTTAAAACAAAGATATGCAGATATTTCAACTCTGCAACAAAAAAATATATCCAAATTATTCAGGCACAAATAAGTGGATATCGGTGGTTGTTAGATTAGATTTTTGTTGTGTTTTGTTTCTGGTTTATCAAGATAACTATTTCACCAGATATTACGTCGATGCAACCCGAGGTTAACAGGAAAAGGCAGAAGGACTCAGGTACCTGAGAACATGAGTACCCCAGGCAGCCGGGAGGCTGACAGTCTAGGAAACTGAGGTACTAGCTAGGGGAAAGCCAGGCTCATAGGATTCAGAACCGATTCTGGATGGCCCTTGGAATGTGTGGTGATATGGTTTGGCTGTGTCCCCACCCAAATCTCATCCTGAATTGTAGCTCCCAAAATTCCCACATGTTGTGGGAGGACTCTTTGGGAGGTAATTGAATCATGAAGGCAGGTCTTTCCTATGCTGTTGGTTTATCTGATGATTTTATAAAAGGGAGTTCCCAGACACAGGTTCTGTTATTCTCTCGTCTGCCACCATGTAAGACGTGACTTTCACCTTCCGCTATGTTTGTGAGGTCTCCCAGCCACATGGAACTGTGAGTCCATTAAATCTTTTTTTATTCATAAATTGCACAGTCTGGGATATATCTGTACCAGCAGCATGAAGACAAACTAATACATACTGCTTGACTGATAACAGAAGTCGTTGGATTAGGATCTTTCCAAATTGCTACTTCTTCTACATTTAAATTCAACAAATGCTAACAAACCGGGCCAGGGCCAGAGCAACACACAGGTGGCCCACTGGCTTCACTCGCCCAGTGTCCTTCATTCACTTGCATTTTGATCTGCTTTCTTGATTGAAGGAAAAGTTTCTGAGGCACGATGAGTTCATTTTGGGACGATCTAGAAGACCAAGTCCTTTGTGTGAATCTTCCATTTGAACAGAGAGGCATAATCTTCCTTCCTCTCAATTGGATGTCTTGTCACTCAGCTTAAATGTGGAAACAGATCAAGCTGGAGGAAGAGTCCTCTTGAGCCATGTCTCAGGTCTGGGTCCCTGGAAGCAGAACCTGAGATCGAGATACCTATGCATGTGACTTACAGAAGGAGCACTCCTGATGACACCAGTGGGGGAGAGAGGAAGCCAAGGAGGGCAGGGAAGATGCTGGGCACGGATGTGAGTTCAGCGGGGGTCTCGCCTCAGCCCCCGCCAGACCTGTGGCCTGTTCATGGCCTTCAGAGTCATTCCACCTTCAGGCAAGGGGTCTGGGTGTTTGTACCCCTACTGTTAAATTAAGTTTAGCCTGAAGTTGCCTCCTGACATATTTTAAGTTTGGACTAGGCCGGGCACAGTGGCTTATGCCTGTAATCTCAGCACTTTGGGAGGCCAAGACAGGCAGATCACAAGTTCAGGAGTTTGAGACAAGCCTGGCCAACATGGTGAAACCCAGTCTCTACTGAAAATACAAAAACATTAGCCGGGTGTGATGTCACGTGCCTGTAATTCCAGCTACTCTGGAGGCTGAGGCGGGAGAATCACTTGAACCTGGGAGGCAGAGGTTGTAGTGAGCCAAGATCACACCACTGCACCACTCCAGCTTGGGTGACACAGCAAGACTCCATCTTAAAAAAAAAAAAAAAAGTTTGGACTAAAAGTTTCTCTGTACATGGTGAACTAGAACCTAAATGGAAGTGTCAACAGACTGTCATCCACTCTTGTGCCAGTCACTGAGTTTTGGCCAATCAAAGGCTGTTCAAACCCTGTTCAAATAAGGCAAATGCCGAGCTATAACCAATCGGACTGTTTCTGTGCCTCACCTCCATTTCCTGTAGGTCACTTTCTTTTTCTGTCCATAAATCTTCTACCATGTGGCTATGCTGGATTCTCTCAGTCTACTTTAGCTCATGAGGCTGCCCCATTTGAGAATCATTCTTTGCTCAATTAAACTCCTTTAAATTTAATTCGGCTGAAGTTTTTCTTTTAACTCTACAGTAGTCCGTCATTGGCTGGGGGCTAATGTGTTGGAAGGGGCTACTTCCAAGAATTTCCATGAGAGGTGACTCCCGAGGGTTGAGCACAACCCATAGGAGATGCAGATGGATACTAGATACTAGGTACATGCATGCTACCTGATACTATGAGGTTGGTGATATGGTTTGGCCATGTCCCCACCAAATCTCAGCTTGAATTGTATTTCCCCAAGTTCCCATGTGTTGTGAGAGGGACCCAGGTGCAGGTAATTGAATCATGGGGCCTGGTCTTTCTATGCTATTCTCATGATGTTGAATACATCTTAGAAGATCTGATGCATTTATCAGGGGTTTCCACTTTTGCTTCACCCTCATTTTCTCTTGCCACTGCCATGTAAGAAGTGCCTTTCACCTCCCGCCATAATTCTGGGGCCTACCCAGCCATGTTGGACTGTAAGTCCAATTATACCTCTTTTTTCTCCTCAGTCTTGGATATGTCTTTACCAGCAGCATGAAAACAGACTAAACAATACATCGGTACCAATATATTGGGGCACTGCTGAAAAGATACCAGAAAATGTGGAAGCAACTTTGGAACTGGGTAACAGGCAGAGATTGGAACAGTGTGAAGGGCTCAGAAGAAGACAAGAAAATATGTGAACGTTTGGAACTTCCTAGAGACTTGTTGAATGGCTTTACCCAAAAATGCTGATATGGATGATAAAAATCCAGGCTGAGGTGGTCTCAGCTGGAGATGAGGAACTTGTTGGGAACTGGAGCAAAAGTGACCCTTGTTACATTTTAGCAAAGAGACTGGTGGTATTTTGCCCTTGACCTAGAGATTTCTGAAACTTTGAACTTGAGGGAAATTATTTAGGGTTTTGCCAAAGTAATAACTATTATTTTTGCAGCAATCTAATAGTGGCAGCCAGGTGCATGAACCACAGCCTGCTGAAGGCGATCTGGCTGGGACACCATGAGCTACAGGCACCTGGACTTTCCAAATAAAATCTTTTTCATTTCTCTACCAATTTCTTTCTGTTATTTCTCTAGAAAACTGCAATCTGCATTCTGGATCATGAAGACAAGAAAGCTCACTGTGCTGCAGTCAGTTTTGAGCATATCAGGGGATAAACATGCGACATAATAACGGTTCAGGCAGAAGGAAAAGCTGACATCTTTCAGCTCACATTGTAGGAGAGGAAAGGGTCAAGTTCAGATGAGCAGAGACACTGTGTTTGCCTTTATCCCATTACATGACACTATTGCACTTAAGTAGCTGCTGTCAGATTCAATGAGAAAATACGTGTAAAGCATTTTACACACTGTCTGGCACATAGTAACCACTCAATAAATGTTAGCTTGTTATTATTATCATTTTCCTAAATGGAGAGGTCAAACCAATTAGCTGAGTTTTTCTTTTTAATGAAAACTCTGATGAGATAATCATTGTGAAGTAGGGAGGCTTTGAAACTCCTGTTAACTGTGATGATTAAAATGTACTTGATGAAGCTGAGGCAGTGACAGTGTATAGATTTTCTTACAGGCCAACTCCAGCCGAGTCATGGTGGTGGCCACTATTGTTAAGAAGGGCTCTGAGGCTGAACCAAGCTTCAGACGAGGAAGTTTACAGATGAATTAGTCACATTTGTCTTGCACACCAGAGATGTGTTGGCAGAGGTGATATGTGGTATTCCTGTCCTTTGGAATAATCAGAATTCATGGCTTTTATTAATCATAGAGCTTCAAGAAAACAGATTAGAAAAGCTGCTTCACTCTGTGAACTACAGGTGTTAGACTTGGGCTTTCTGCTTTGCAGAGGTAAAATGAGAAGAAGTTTCCAGAATGTGCCAAAGGTAAACATGCCTCTTCAACATTGCCTAGAATTTCTGAAGAAGAAAAAGGAGAATGATGATAAGAAGAAGATGGAGAAGGAGAAAAACCTTTATGATGGCTTGCAGAGTGATTACAATGCTGAAAGGATCAGTTTCTAGAGTATGTGCGTGTTCGTGTGTGTGTGAGTGAACATAGAAAACTACAAATAAGTAAGAAAAAGACAAACACCTCCATAGAAAGTCAGGTAAAGGCTAAGACTTCTTAGAGAAAAGCCAATGATCTACAAGTAAAAGCTGCTCAATTTCACCAGTGGTCCATGCTGTGTGAACTAAAACAGCGTTCTATGGCTCCAAATTGGCGAAACTGGAATCAGAGAATTCAGTCGGAGATTGGGAGGGTGTGAGAACAGGGTGGGGCTGCACACAGCTCACAAGCCCTTAGCACAGCAAGGTGGCAGCCTCTAGCATAGCTATAATCTTCTGCCATTCCAGCATTTCCACACTGGGTGTGTGCTCTTGGAAAATGACAGTCAAGGAGTCCCATGGAAGGATGCTTCCTATAATATGATACAGTAAACATCAAAAGCCAAAACTCGCCAGATAGCTCAGCAACAGGGATGGTGCATAGAGACGAGACACAAACGTATGGTTCGCCTCTGAGTAACAGAGAGGTGTCCACATCATGTTTATATAGAGAACAGGAATGGCAAGAATGACAGTCCCTCGTCTCCTACCAGTGCCATATGTTCTTCATCAAAATACAAAGGATATGTCAGGAAGGCTGCATGCCCACAGATAATTACGATAGTACAGAATATATGGGGATTGGGATGGGAGAGGGTCAGAGAGGACTCTAGTCTTATCTGTATTATTTTAATATTTTATAACAAGAACATGTTCGTGTATTATTTAAGTAATTAAACGTTAATGGCTCACGCCTGTAATCCCAGCACTTTGGGAGGCCAAGGTGGGTGGATCTCTTGAGGTCAGGAGTTTGAGATCAGCCTGACCAACATGGCGAAACCTCATCTCTACTAAAAATACAAAAATTAGCCAGGTGTGGTGGTGCATACCTGTAATCCCAGCTACTCAGGAGGCTGAGGCAGGAGAATCACTTGAACCTGGGAGGTGGAGGTTGCAGTGAGCCAAGATCTTGCCACTGCACTCCAGCCTGGGCGACAGAGTGAGGCTTCATCTCAAAAAAAAAAAAAGAAAGAAATTTTTAAAAAGTTAATTTAAAAAGAGCCCCAACTCCTGGCTTTACAGAGCCCAGGCTGGTGGTTGGGGGCAGTCAGTTGGATGCACGTGGCAATGTCAGTGTCTCTGTGTCCACAGCAGCCTCTGGGCCCTTTTCCTTGGCTGGTTACCAGCCATGTTTATTACTGAGCTCGTTTGGAACGTGTTCACTGGAGAAGGGAAGGTTCCTCTTTCCTGTTGCTACTGCTTGAAATCATGATTTCAGAGCCCAGACTGTAGGATGGCAGCTGCCTCTTCCCTAGGTGGAGACAGAATGCTGGTACCTACCTTGCCCAGCCTCTTGAATTCTCCTTGCAGATCTTACCCTCTTGGCGCTTTAGAGGAAACCCTGAGAAGTAGAAGACATTTTTTTTTTTTTCTGGAAGCCCCTGCTCTCCTTGTCCATGGTGCTAGAGGGTGAGTGTCTCCAAATCAGCACCTCCATGGGACCAAGTGTGGATGACCAACTGCTCACAGAGACTTCCTCCCCAACTCTGGGGGATCTCCAGGCAGGCAGACCTGTGGAAGTCCCTCAGAGGCTGTTCCCATCACGTGCATGTGGACTGCTTGGACCATTTAGACCCTCCTCACTTGCCCTTGCACTCACTAGGCCAGCGTCCTCACAGCCAGCCAGTCCTCCCTCTGGCCTTTCTTCCAGGCTCAGCTCCGTGCCAGGGCCTGAAGGAGGCTCCATTCTCTGACCCTCCTGCCTGCTTCGTGTTAGTTTCTGGCCCTTCTTTTTCAGGGCTGAGAAGCAGTCCTGAGCCAGCCGGAGCTGGGGTTGGGGAGATGTGCTGTGGTTGTTTCTTGATATGATTTGGATCTTCTGTCCCCTCCAAATCTTATGTAGACAAGTGAGCTCCAATGGTGGAGGTGGGGCCTGCTGGGAGGTGTTTGGGTCGTGGGGGAGGATCCCTAATGGGTGTCTGGGTGTCATCCTCACCATAATGAAGGAGTTCTCACTCCAAGTTCACAGGGGAGCCAGTCGTTTGAAAGAGCCTGGCACCTTCTCCCTTCTCTCTTATTCCCACTCTTCCCATGAGACACGCTGGCTCCCCTTCCCCCTCTGTCATGATTGGAAGCTTCCTGAGGCCTCACCAGAAGCTAATGCCAGCCCCATGCAAGTCCTCTACAGCCTGCAGAACCATGAGCCAAATAAACCTCTTCTGTTTATAAATTACCCAGTCTCAGGCATTCCTTTAGAGCAACGCAAACAGACGAACACATTGCCCTTACTCTCTTCAACTTTCTATGACCTTCCCAGTGCCCACTGCCCCTTGTCTAAACTTATGTCATTATCTGTGCAGTGCTGGGCCCCTGAAATGTATTCATTTTCAGGCAAACAAAAACAGAGAATTCATTACCAGAAGACCTTCACTAAAAGTTCCTTGGATAAAAGGAAAATTACCCAGATGCATATACTATCAAAAAGAAAGAAAAGAAGACCTCCAGAAGGGTCTTCACTCTCATCACCGGCAAACAGCATTGCCTCTTGAACCTATCTTTCTCTGCGCAGCAGCCAGAAGGCACTGCCTTCAGGGAGAGGTGCTAAATGCAGAGTGTCCTTGTTACTGTTGTTAATGATGAAATACTCACTGAGGGCATGGGGTAGAGGAGGATCAGGACCAACTCCGGTATTCACATCTTTACCTGCTGCACTGCTTAGCACCTTTGGGCCAGGAAGGGAACTCAGAGGAGGTTGTGGTCCTAGGATCCAGGACCCTTGGGCTGCAGCCTTGCACAGATTAGACTGCTCTCTGGTTCAGAGAGCACCAGAAGCTCTGAGTCAGGTCATCTGGGTTCAGTTCTGGGCTCAGCCACTTAGAATCTGGTGGTGATGGAGTGGCTGTTCCTCGTAGCTGAGGCTGAGCTCAGGTCCGTTTTGTCTTGTGTGCGGGGCATATCATAATGACTCCTTTCTTATCTGTCTCCTGGCTGGAGAGTGAAGTGGTCACACGTGATAAAGGGCATTTGCAACTTGGAAGGCCAGTGGTCACAAGGTCATTTGGTCCTGGACAGAGACATTCTTCTGCAGCCCTCGTTCTAGACTTGTTTGTCAGTCATGTGATTGGCACAGATTTATTGAGAACACACTTGCCAAGTATTCTTCTAGACTGGAGGAATGCAGAGAAAAGCACAGTCCAGCCCTCCTGTTATTTTCAGTCTAGCAGGAGGGGAGAGAAATAGAAACGGAAGTGCACGGAGTGGCAGGTGCTATTAGGGGCTGAAACAAGAGGTCACACCATAGGTCACGTGGCCCAGGGAGAGCCCCCTCACCTGACTCCACCCATGTCAGAGTGAACAGCATGGATGAAAGCACAGACGTGTGATGGAGCATGGTGCCTTCTTCTGCAAAACGGTGCATTTCAGAGGGGCTGATGTTTGCTAAGGGAGTGAAGTTTAAGGACAAGCCATGCAGAGGAGCAAATACAGTTCAAGGCAGTTGGTGACATCCACATCTC
The DNA here is from genome assembly GCA_004027715.1 of Plecturocebus donacophilus. NCBI lineage: Eukaryota > Metazoa > Chordata > Mammalia > Primates > Pitheciidae > Plecturocebus > Plecturocebus donacophilus. Next base: position 10,063 of record PVKP010030890.1, read on the forward strand.
CACAGCACTCACAAGGCTCATTTGTGGACTAATTTCTACTGCAAGTTTCTCCAGCCCTGCAGGAGAGGCAGCTCAGAAGCGCTGGGGAGTTAATAGCCCCAGGATCATCTGTCCCCATTGGGTAGGACCACTCTGTGGCCCATTCTGCCCAGCATCCCCAGGGGTCTCAGCAGATCTGAGCTCTAGGTACCCCTAGCAGCAAACTGCTTTCAAACCCATCCGGCTCTCTTCTCTTCCCTATCTCGCTTCCTTGCTCCCCCAGGGACGTTTGCTGGCATTGCCCCCCCAAATAAATGACTCGAAGAACCCAGTCCCCGAGATCCCCAACCTGAAATAAGCCATATTGCAAAAAACCTGGTTTTGCATCAATACTCACCCTGCGTGAGTTCCCATGGGCTGTCCCATTTAGAAGAAGTTTCTGTGTTTCTGTCTGTGCCGTTCCTGTTGCCCAGTCAACAGAGCACATGTCAGCCTTTTTCCAGCCCCTGGGACAGCCCTGCCCCTCCCTCACCTTGTCCCAGACTCCCCATCACGCCCACACCCGTTGTTTACCAAATGTTCGATTTTGGTTATGTTACTATAAAAATCAAGCAGCTGGCAATTCCAGCTTGATTAGCAGGTCTCCAGTTTTGATTAGTAAATTACTGCGGTAATCAAGGTTAATTCTCGCTGCAGCGCTCAGCAATGGATTTTATATTTTTCAGGGAAATGGTTTTCCTGCCTGGGATGGAGAACATTTCATTAAAGGAACTCAAAGATAGGAAAGAGAGGAAGTGAGCCCTGGAAGTATGGAGAATGAGCACTTGCAGGACTCCTCTCTGTCCTGGCTTCCAATCCGCCCTTGGCTGGGGTTCCTTGACCAAGGAACCCCAGAAGGCCAGGACGGGCCTCCTGAGAAATACTGGTCCACCACCTCGGGCTTTTGGAGTGCCTTTGAGACACCCAGGGAAACTCTCCTTGCTAGAATTGAAAGCCACTGAGCTCAGGTCAGAAACCCCTCTGCTTGGAGGTCAAGGGGTCAGTGCTCAAGATCACAGATGTCTTTGGGGTGATTGATATCTTTAAGTGCTTCAGGGGGATGTGAAGGAAAGTAGGCTCTGTCAGTGCTTGTGTGGGGGCAGCCTCTAGACTCTACGCTCCCCACCCTGGGGGAGGTCACTTTCTCCGGGGAATGAATGGCATCTATGGAAGGGGTCAGGAGTTCCGAGAGACACCCAGGCCTGCAGGAGAGCTCTTGGGATGGTGCAATCTTGGAGCTGGATTTCATTTCTGATTTTTGTCCTGGGTCTACTATGTGGACTGTGGACCTGGACAATTGGAATTAAGGTGTTCTGACCCACAGATAGAGATAGGACCAGAGAGAATGGAGGTTGACCTGGCCCCCTGGGATTTCTCTGTGAGCTAATCCCACCCCCTGTAACTCCCAATGTTACCACCACTAAATGTCAGCAATGAATGCTTTGCCTCCAGTAGGTGAGATTTGTTTTTAGTATCTCTTTGGGGGATAGACACTGTCAATCCATAGAATTTATATCAAACTTTGTTAGCAGTGCAGATCTGTGGCAGTGAAGGTTATTATAGTCGTGCAGAGGTGCTTCCACCTCGTCCCACTCTGAGTCAAAGGCAGCTCACAGGTGGCTCTGCTGCCAGTCCCATCCTCCATCTGACCTCTCACCCACAGGTCCATAAGCGCTCTCTGGTCCAGAGCACACAGCTGGTCCTAACTCCACCTTGCTGAAGCAAGTTGTCCTGCATGCTCCACCCTTCATTCTCTCCTCCAGACAGTAGAAACTGGTGTGCATGTGGTGTAGACTCTGTTCTGGGGTGTCTTGCCCCAGAACCACTGAGCAAGAAGAGCAGATAATTAAAACCCAGACCTTGCCCTTGACTTGGTCATCTTGTATTCTGGGGGTCTCAGGAAGAGATTGATTTCTTGGTATCTCCCCTTGCAGGGTTACAGTCTCCAGTTTCAAGAGACCCCAAAGCTCATTAGCACCTTTACAAAGTCGACGTGGGTGAGGTGGAGCCTGGACCAGGAAGAGCTACAGCAAACGCTACTGTCTGAAGTGAGATTGATAGGTCCTCATTCTCAGTGCCCCTGTGGGGCCATGCCTCTAGAAGCAGATGTTTGCTTGGGGGCAGGACAACATGGATCCAAACTTCATTTCAAATATGTTTTGTGTAAGGTGTGGTGGCTCACACCTGTAATCCCAGCACTTTGGGAGACTGAGGCGGATGGATCATGAGATCAGGAGTTTGAGACCAGCCTGGCCAACATGGTGAAACCCTGTCTACCAAAAATTCAAAAAATTAGCTGAGTGTGGTGGCAGGTGCCTGTAATCCCAGCTACTCGGGAGGCTGAGGCATGAGAATCGCTTGAACCCAGGAGGCAGAAGTTGCAGTGAGCTGAGATCTTGCCATTGCACTCCAGTCTGAGTGACCAAGGGCAAAACTCCATCTCAAATAGATGATACATATGTTTTGTTAGGCAGAAAGTGAAAAGCCTTTTTTTTCCTCCTCACTGCAAAATCTGGGTGTCCTGAGACCCCTCAGAACTCAGACAGGATCTTGGATTATTATCTCTATGCCTTTGGCAGCCACAAAAAACCCACCCATCCTTCAAGTTTCCTCAAGACAATGTTCTGCTGTGCTTTTCTGGAGCAGCGTGAATAAGGCCCTGTGAAAGCAGACAGCCCAAGGAAAGGGCCTAATTCCAGGAAGAGATGGAAACTCTGGCAGGTTCCCTTGCTTAAGAACAATTAAACCCTGATACTTGCTTGGGTGGTAGCATCAGGAACATTGTCCGGTGGACACTGCGGCTGATGACAGGGGCTGCAAGTTTCCCTCTAACTCTGAGCAGCATGTGAGCTGGACTTAAACGCAACAGTGTCTACATCGGACCTCACCCTTGCTAGCTGTATCACCTTGATCAAGGCACTTCCTTCCTTGTACCTCAGCTTCCTCATCTGTCAAATGGGTATTGTAGCAGTGATTAATTCACAGGACTATGTTAGGACAAATGAGATAAGACACACAAGTTTCACCATTTATAAGAAATAGTGCTTCAGTGTTGACCATCATTATTTCTTAGCCCACCAGGACAGTATCATGCAAATCTGTGCTTGCATGATGTGATGTTTGCTGACAAGCTGGTAGCCAAAGCCAGTCCAGGGTCAATGTGGGAGAGGAAGGACAGGGGGAGGTCTGACTCCCTGGGGTCCCCTCATGGAGCAGACTACCACGTGGGCCTTTATCATTATTCCACTGTTAATTCTGATGTTGATTATGGAAATAGAGGAACCGCTCCTTATCTTGCTAAGTCTGTGCTTTCTTTTCACTCAGGAATGGAAACGGTTCTGAATTATCATTTTATCTGTAATTCAGTGAAACTACTTTGGGTAACTCGGTAACAAAAAGACCATGAATCCAGGTATGCTATGCATTCCCTTTGTCAGCAATTACTACGATGTCTGCTTCTCCAGATGTTCTTGTCTCCTTGTCCCTCACCTCCTTGTGTCCAGTGGATTCCTTTTTTGTCCCTCTTTCCCATACCTTTTGTCTTGGACTCCAATACCCAGGAAATGAGGGGGCAGGAGAGAGTTGTCTTGAGAAAGAAGCTATCCTTGGGGTAGAAGAAGAATCTATGAACTGCAAGACTGCCCTTTGGGCTGCTAGAGACGAGGATAAAGTAGTCATACTGAAATGTGTTTTGGGAGGCTAAATTTTACACATTTGCTTAGTATTATGCAAATTTTCCTTTGTAGATTGCTATCAGCAGAGAAAAGCACCGTGATGTCAGTGTCATGTTGAAATGTTGAGCAAGAACATGGACTCAGGATCCCCAGAACAATGACTTCTGACATCATCTTCCTGATAGTGATTGCAGCTGATGTCATTTTGCCAAATAAAATCATAAGCAAAATGGATGTTTTGGGTCAGAGTGTGGCAAGGAATATACAGCTGCATTTCTTTCAATAAATCTGCCCTCTTCTGCCCGGACAAAGACATACAACCTATGGTGATTGACGTTTTCACCACTGAAGTGTAGTATGTCTGTTTGTAGAAGAAATGTCTCCATTCCAAAATTAGCTAACCATCAACATAACATAAAATAATGTGAACATGGTGTCATTTTGCAAAGATATTGATTCATGTAGACTTACTGGATTAATAACTGGTTTCCCATAAAAGGAGTAGTCACTATGTCTTTGGTAGACAGAAAAAATATACACTTTAGAACAATATATATTGGTACATTTAAGCCTGATTGCTAAGCTCAAATAAACAGAAGAGTTTTCAGAGGCAACATTGCAAATGAAGAGAGAGGTGACATATGGCAACGTACAAATGGATCTGGGGTGATGGAAAGCTAATAAAAAAAGACAACTATTTATTTATTTGGGGCATTTGATTTTACTCTATTGGATTACACAAAGCTCTAATTTTTCACTGCAGTCAATCTGTATAAAAGTTCAACTGATTGAAGCATATATTTAATTCCCAAATGCCTTTTCTTTCAACCCTTACTTCTTCAAAGTTGGACAACCTTTGGTGTCTTGAGCAGCAAAGAGGGTTGGCTTATGTTGGAGCAACCAGACCCGAGGAGACATTTAAAGGCAGTGGGTGATTCACTCAGTTCCTAACAATAGCCAATCTATTCTCTCCTCCTTGAGGACTGGATTTGCCAATACGTTGAGAAAATATGTTTCTTCACATTTCTTTTTAGCGTGTTTTCTTCAATGAAGTTCCATGGTAATAAAGTAATTGAAATTAACCTTCCTAGCTACTCATGGCATTTAGAATGAAATCCAAACTCCTTACCAGAGACTGTGTTCCACCTGTGTAGGTTCAGCTCGCTTTTCTAAGCTCATCTCTCTCTAATCTTCTTGCCATGCCCAGGTTGGTCCTTTCCATCACACGAACAGTGCCCACCACTGCTCCTCTTTTTGGAATCTTCTTCCAGCCTTTCACATGGCTGCATCCATCTTGTCATTTGGCCTTTGCTCCTTAAAGACACCTTCTCTATCCATCTAATTTTCTAGAAGGCGGCCCGACTCTCCATGATCCAGTTTCATCGCATTATTGCATTTTAATACCATCGTCTCCTCCCTCTGGAATATAAACCCCTTGGGAAAAGGAGAGTCCTTATGGGGATTGTTGATGGTTGTTCCAGCTACCTGGGAGGCTGAGGTGGCCCCACACAGTGTTGGCAAACAGAAGGTGCTCAATAACTGAATGGATACACTTCTGGGAGGAAGATTCAGAAAAAGAAAATGATCTTCTTGACTCAATTCCAATTTGCTGTCATGTCTTTGTGGGATAATTGTCTTCTTTATATCTCAGTTTTTCTTCCCTTAAATAAGAAGAGTGGTGTTTATATGCTGTCCAGAAATGATGCACAGATTAACTTATTCTAAAACAAAACCAAATAAAGCTATCTAGTTATTTATTTGCTTTCAAAGAACTTTTCTGGTTTCTTCACAATAGGATTAAGAGGTAAGAGTTTGTTTAACATAGAAAATCAACTATGACTGTGAGGCCACATCTGCTATAGGGATTAAAGCTCACTCAATATGTAAAGCATCCCTTTGGAAGTGGTCATATGAGTCTTCAGGGCTTTGACAACTGGTTCTTCCATTTGTCTTCCATTGTTGAAACAGATCATTGTTTCTGCAGTTGAATACTGGATTAAGTAGTTGTATTAATAAATGAATATTTTAAGGTACTAAAATCATAGACCATGAGATGGCCACCCAAGGAGACACGAGGGAAATGGGACCCAGAAGAGACTGCACATTCATGGTTCCTATTTTATGGTTATTTCTGGACAAAAGTTGATTGAGTGAGCCCACTTCTTCAGCCATTGCATTGCCATGCCTGGCCTCCACCCTCTTCAACTGGGTATACAAGTATTTGCGTTGACCCAACAGTGGTGATTACCCCTGCAGCTTCAGTCTCCAGATTACTTGTAGCTGGATCTGTTGCTTCTCTGGAAAGGATTGCAGACAGCCAGTGGCCTTCTAATGCCCTGGGTGGATTCGCTGGCTATAGTCTAATCTGCAGGCAATGGAGGGGAGTGCCTCCTTGGATATCTTTCTCCAGGTGAAACCATTTGGCAAGGTCTCAAGACTCTAGGAACAGTCTGGAACTCCCTTTCTTTGCCAATCTTGGGAATGCCTTGCCCTTCACATCAATTTGTCTGCTTTGGAGGTTATCAGACCTGAAATATTGAAGGCAGCAGTCCAGCAGGATGTAAGGTCTTTTCTAATTGGCAGAACCTGGAAATAATATGGTGAATTTGGAACCAAAGGGCCCCTATTGCCAGTGCCTTTGGATTCTAGAAATGTGAACTCAATAGCACTTATTGAATAGTCTCTAAATCCCTGTCCTTACCTTGCAGGTCAGCAGCTCTGGAAGAGTCTTTATGGACAAAAGACCTGGCGTTGGCACTTTTGGCTGCCACTTGACATTGCATGGCCTCAAGCTGTGACCCATCTTGGGACAAGAAGCTGAAGTGTATGATTGGAAAATGAAGGCTTTTTAAAAGATTAGGCTGGGAGCAGTGGCCCATGCTTATAATCCTAGCACTTTGGGAGGTCAAGGCAGGAGGATCAATTGAGGCTAGAGGTTTGAAGCCAGCCTGGGCAATAAAGTAAGACCTTGTCTCTACAGAAATAGGAAAAATTAGCCAGGCATGGTGATGTGCTCTCGTGGTTCCAGCTACTTGGGAGGCCGAGGTGGGAGGATCCCTTGAGCCCAAGAGTTTGTGGCTGCAGTGAACTGTAAAATTGTGCCACTGCACTCCAGCCTACGTGACAGAGTGAGACCCAATCTCTAAAATAAAATAAAATAAAATAAAATAAAATAAAAAGATTAGATACCTAATGGACCTCATTTGCAACTGGTAAAATCTGAAGCTGTCTTCCAGCAACTGTTTATATGAAAATAAAAGAAGAGAGAGAGGAGTAGCTGCCCCAGGAGAATGTCCCAGGAGGAGAATCTCAGCCAGTCACACCCTGCAACCCACCAGGGCTGCTTCAGAAACCACCTCTCCAATTCTTCCACTCTAGCCTGCGTGTTGGTTCCCAACCCCCACTTCCACAGTGATTTTGTAATTTTCATTCCATCCTTCCTGAAGATAAAAGACACCATGGACGGGATCCGTGAATAAAAGTCGTTATTTATCGATGCTGGTTTTGGGGAACATTTTTCCTTCTGATTCATGAACCACTTTTCTACATTCGAAAAGCAGTTCATAAATCGTTCAGCACCGGCAGAAATTAATAATAATGAATCCATTTACATAAAATAGTCTCATCCTGCCAGGTGCTGATAATATTTGAAGCTGGAATCTCTTTAGGAAGCTGGATGGCAGACGCGCGTGTGTTTTCCCATACATCAGACCTCACACCTTCCTTTTGTGAGTTTAACCAGAAGTTTAATTATTTAGTGGCTCCAGTCTTGATCACTGGGAGATGCTATTTGCAAAACTGGGGAAAGATAAAAATAAGAGAAATACTGCAGTGTCTTAAGAAGATAGTTTTAAGCCATTCGAGAGTTTGTGTCTAGTGAAATTAACCCTTTGAGTAGTACGGAGAAATGTGGCTACCCACAGAATCATTAGGTCCTAAGAAGGATCGTCACTATCTTATGGCTCATATGTGCTCACATTCACGCAAGCATAAACACACACAGAAATCTTTTGCAGCAACAAAATGAATGCATGTATCATAAACTCTATTTTCAAAAATATATGACAAAGAGAATACATTCTAAGTAGGTCTTATGGAAAAAAAAAAAGAGTACCGTGATCAGGTGAATTGGTGCATCATCCAGTGAACACAAATAAGATAGGGTGCCTGCCTCCAGAGTAGCACCCTTCCCAAATGGACTGAAGAGTTTGGCAGAAATGTTTTGCTTGAGTTTTTTTTTTTTTTTTTTTTTTTTTTTTTCCCAGCAGGAACAGAAGGTTAAGCTCTCATACTCCTCAGTCATTAGAATCTGATTATCACTGTTGCTTACATGGTCCTTTTCTTGTGTTGTATATCGATCCCACTTTATCCTCTCGTGCTACTCCTATACCTGCAGGAAACTGTATAGTTGTGTTAAATGTGCATTTTTGTTTTGTTTGCATGCATTTTTAACTTACACAAAGGATATTATGTTATTTACTTGGTTCTGTACCTTTCTCGTTTCATGAAGCACAGTGACTTTCACATGTACCCAAGTTGTTCTGCAAACATGAAATCTGACGCTTCACCGTGATTTCACACACGCTTATGTTGTTGCTCTGTAAACGTAAAATCTGCTGCTTCTGGTTGTACACAGTTCTCTCTAATGTCCATCCATTCATCCATTTGGCTACCTCCAAATATCCATTCCTACAGACAATGCTGCAGGAAGAGTCTTTTCAAACAAGTGCAAGGATTTCTTTGGGATATACGTCCATGAGCAGAATTGCAGGGTCACCGCAAGTGCATATATTAAATTTGACTAGGTTGCGCCAGATGCCTCTGGGTGGCTTGCAGCGCCAGTCTACATTCCCACCAGCAGTGTGGAGGGTCCATACCCTTGCCAACATGTGGCATTATCCAACTGTGTTGCCAGTCTGAAAAGAATGAAGCTCTATCTCGTTTTAATGGCATTTTTTTCTAATTGCTAATAAATGTGAACATCTCTTTACATGCTTATTAATTAGCCTTTCAAATCTCTGCTCTAATGGCCTATTTATAGCCTTTGTACATCTCTTTCCTTCCGGAGTTTTTTGACCACTTCTTACTGATTGGTAGGCTTTCTTTATCAGTTTTTGACATCACAAACATCTCCTCCAAATCCATCACTGCCTATTAACTGTCTGTAGTGTCTTCATTTGAGTAGTTCTCCTTCTTCCTCTACAGTTTTATAGTCCTGTGGTAGGCAGACTTCCAAGGTGCCCCCAGTGATCCCTGCCTCTTGGTGTTCATGTGGTTGTGAAATCCCTTCATATCACGTGCAGGCTGAGCTTAATGACTTGCTTTTCATGGACCGGGTATAGCAAAGATGATGGCAGGCCACTCCATGATGAGATTACAAATGAGTGTGACTGACAGCTTGCTGGTAGACTCTGTTGCTCTTCCAGCTTGCACACTTTGACAAAGATGGCTACCATACTGGACAAGTCCATGAGACAAGAAACGGAGGCAGGCCAACAGCCATTGAAATGGAGGCCCTTAGTCAACAGCGTATGGAGAACTGTTTTTTGCCGCAACCACATGAGCCTGGAAGTGGATCTTTCCCCAGCTGAGCCTTGAGATGACTGAAGCTCTGGCTAATACATTGATTGCAGCCTTGGAAAGAAACCCTGAAGGAACCAGCTTAGCCACACTGGATGCCTGATCTATGGAGATAAAAAGGAATATTGCTATAAGCCATTCGGTGTTGGGTCAATTTGTCACTCAGCAACACATGACTCATAGCAATACTAAAGTTGTAATTTTTATGCTTAAGCCTTTAGTTTATCTAGATTTTACTCATCTGTAGTGTTAGGAAGAGGTCCAGCTTTATTTTTCAACAGAATTGGTCTTGAATTCCAAACTTGCTATTTACATTCTGTCTCACAAGGTGAGATAATGTATGAAAAATTGCTTAAGGCAGTGTCTCCTTCCCAGAAAGAAAAGGCAACTATAAATGTAGTTATTTGCTATTATACAACTCAGTGAGAGGCCATTATAGAGGATGTTCTCCAAAATTCCCTGACAGTGGGTCTCTTCCTGATTGATAATTTCACATAGCTGCATTCTTAGGAGCTCACTTGGGAACCTAAACCATTGGGAAGTTAAGATTTTGTCCCAGAAGTCTCCTCTGAGAGACAGGTCTCTCTGTAAGTTCACAGGCTGCTTTAAGGAAAAGAAAAGAATCACCTGGGTTCTATTCCTGACTACGGCTGACTAGTTGTGGTCTATGGAGAGGGTTCATTTTCTTTTTCTTTCTTTCTTTCTTTTTTATCTACTTATTTATTTATTTTTTTGAGCCTGTTGCCCAGACTGGAGTACAGTGGCACGATCTCGGCTCACTGCAGCTTCTGCCTCCCAGGTTCAAGCGATTCTCCTGCCTCAGCCTCTCAAGTAGCTGGGATTACAGATGTGAGTCATCATGCCCGGCCAATTTTTGTATTTTTAGTAGAAACGGGGTTTCACTATGTTGGCCAGGATGGTCTTAAATTCCTGACCTCAAGTGATCCACCCGCCTCAGCCTCCCGAAATGCTGGGATTACAGGCCACTTTCCTTTTCTGTCTCAGTTTCTCCACCTGTTTTACGAAGAAGGTGAGTTGGGTGACTTCACTTTCATTCCACCCACCACTCTGTTCCCTGAAAAGCAGCAGGAAGGCCTTGGAGAGTGAGGATTTTCAGTCTGGAGCAGCAGAAAAACAGGTTGGAATTCACCTTGCGAGACTGACCTTCGGCAGAATCAAGTAAGGGCCTGATTGCTCTGTCCTTCCTCTGCCATGTCCTGCTCCATCCTCAGTATCCCCTCTTCTACATGGGACCGCCAGTGCCGCCAGGGAAGTCAGCTCTGTTAAAACAGCTTACAGGCTGGGCGTGGTGGCTCACGCCTGTAATCCCAGCACTTTGAGAGGCCAAGGCAGGCAAATCACTTGAGGTCAGGAGTTTGAGACCAGCCTGGCCAACATGGTGAAACCCTGTCTCTACTAAAAATACAAAAATTAGCTGGAGATGGTTGCACGTGACTGTAATCCCAGCCACTTGGGAGACTGAGGCAGGAGAATCGCTTGAGCCCAGGAGGTGGAGGTTGCAGTGAGCCGAGATCATGCCACTGCACTCCAGCCTGAGTGACAGAGTGAGACTGCATCTCAAAACAAACAAAAACAAAAACAACTTACATATCTCACAATGGCCTCTTTCCTCTTATAACAGTCGCAATGCACTTGGCCAGAGATTTTTGCCTCTAATTTTCAAGTCTGTGTCTGTTAAGGGGAGAGATGAAGTGTGTGCACTTCTGAATCACTTTAATGCTGTTCAAGGAAGTATCACTTAATCATACTTTTGGAGTCATTCCTCCTGGAGAACAAGCCCCAGTGCTTACCTGGTTGGTAGAGACAGATAAAGGAGACACCCACACACCAAGTTCTTTCGGGATGAGTTTGAAACTTTGCAAACCACCTGGCAGAATCCTAAGTTCTAGTCTGAGCAGCTCATAAGATGTATGAAAGGTCATCAGAGAATGTGTGCTTTTGAGACAGGTTCTCAGAAAACCTGTGGGAAGCATGGCTAAAGTGGTGTGAACATATCCCCCAGGTACCACCACCTGGGACTTATACATCGAACAGGACCACTGGTAGCTCTGGTTGGAGAGAGAGAATGTTGCAGACTGATTTGGCATCTGATTGGCTCCAGGTTCCTTCCCTTAGACGATCTCTTTAGTTGTCACTGAGGATCTCCAAGCTGCAGTGAAAAACAGCAGCTACAGACCCTGCTGAGCCCACGGCAGCTTCAGAGCACTGCGCTTGATGAGCTCTGCCACTGAGCCCCATGTACTATCTCATGTGATCCTCAGAACTGCCACGTGAAGTAGGTGCTCTCATTTCCCTGATTGCACAGGTGAGTCATCAAAGGTGTGTTCTGGGGTCAGTCAGAGAGGGGTGAGATGACAGCACTGATAGACCAATTTGTCTTCAATGAAAGGCATCGTGCACACACACAAAAAGTGACAGATTGGGAAAAGACATTTGCAATGTCTTTGACTACCAAGGGATTATATTTAGGTAATACCAAAAGCATCAGCAAACAGAGAGCCAAGAAATAACGCAAATAGAAAAGAGACAAAGTGCATGAAATAAAATAAAATCCAAAATGTTCACTAAAAAATAAAGAGATGCTCAAATCCACAAATAATCAGAGCCATGGTCATTAAAACTATGAGGAGGTACCCTCTCTGTATCATTAGATTGGCAAAATATTAGGCATGTGGATGGTGCTGTTCCAGGAGAGGATACAGACACCAAGAGGGGTTTCTTGGATCTCACACAAGAAAGAATTCAGGGCGAGTCCATAGAGTAAAGTGAAAGCAAGTTTATTAAGAAAGTAGAGGAATAAAACAATGGCTACTACGTAGAGCACCCCAGAGGGCTGCTAGTTGCCCATGTTTATGGTTAATTCTTGTGCTAAACAAGGGGTGGATTATTCATGCTTCCCCTTTTTAGACATATAGGGTAACTTCCTGATGTTGTCATGGCCTTCGTAAACTGTCATGGTGCTGGTGAGAGTGTAGCAGTGAGGAGGACCAGAGGGCACTTTCATCACCATCTTGGTTTTGGTGGGCTTTAGCTAGCTTCCTCACTGCAACCTGTTTTATCAGCAAGTTCTTTATGACCTGTATCTTGTGCTGACCTCCTCTCTCAGCCCATGACTTAGAATGCCTTAACTGTCTGGGAATGTAGTCCGGTAGGTCTCAGCCTCATTTTACCCAGTTACTCAAGATGGAGTTACTCTGGTTCCAATGTCTCCGACAGTGCTAAGCTTTAATAGGCTGTTGGGGGTCTAGGAGCTCCCACACAGAGTCAGTAAGGGTATAGATTGATGCAGCTATCTGGAGGACAATCTGGCAGAGGGGAGGCAACCTGAGAATCTGCATTCCTGGAACAGGCAATTCTGTTCTTTAGTACACATTCCCAAGAAATTCTCACACTGCTCCACATAGGGCCGTGAGCTAGGGCATTCACTGCAGCCTTACCTAGAGGGTACAGAATTGAAAGCAACTTAGATACCCATCTCTGGGGCAAGAATGGGGGACTGTCATCTGGAAGATGTCCATCTCGGGGGGATCGTGCCACCAGCAGAAGTCACAGACTATGTGAACCCATGATGACAGGCACAGATGTGAAGGCACGGTGCTCAGCAAAGACAGCAGGAAACAGAATAAGACGCTGAATGCACTCCCATTGACACAAATTATCCAAAATGTTTGACAGCCTCTATTGCAGAAGTGGTATGGGAGCTGGTTCCTGGAATATTGACGCTTTCATTGGTGGGCTACAGAAGATTCAAGAATAGAGCTGGAGTGACCTGAGTGGTGAACAACCAACCCTCTGGGGATGTGGAGAAGAGGCATTTTGCCAACAAAGATGACAATATTTTCAATATTTTAACCATAGAGCTGGCTGCACTGGTGCATTTTGGCTGAATATCAACCCTAAGTGGAAGCCCTGAGCACTGCACCCTGGGTCAGAACAGGAAAAGGGCACACTCCTGTTCATGGTAGGGGAGGAAGAGACAGTGGGGTAAGAGTCCAGGTCCTGTGGGAGTCCAGACTTGCTGGGCGTAGAGAGGAGTGATGAGCTGGCTGATACTCATGGACATGGCATAAGGTGCTTTTCAAAAAAAAGGCCTCAACCCAAAGGAGTAACTCAGCATAGAAATTCAGACTTTGAAGTCTCTGGGAGCTGAAATTAATTGTGTGTAGGGAAAGGCCTCTCCAACTTGTCCAAGTGACAACAGCATATGTCCACCCACCTACTGCTCTCCATGTAGGTCCACCATGGTGAGAGCAAGTCTGACACCTCCCACTAAGTCTGGATGGGAGTGACGGATTCCTCCTGTTCAACCACACCACCCCCAAAGGGATCATCCCCTGCAGATGTTTTCTGTAACCTGCTCTGTAGGCAGGTGCCAGGTGTGGATTTGAGAGTTGGGGAAGCTATGATTTGGAGACCCAGGCCATTGGTGCTGAGTTTGAGACCTAGTCAAGCTGCGGTCCCAGGATTTCCAAAAAAGCGGGTAAGAGGTTGAACATCTTTTCTGGGTGGGGAGGGACCCCCTGCTTGAGGGCTTATGTCAGATGCCGAGATGCATCTGTTTGTGCTCATTCTGCGATGACAGGGACACATTGATCTTATGGTTTGCTGGCTCACAAGGGGCTGGGAGTAATAATCCAGCAGTGAGTATATAAGACGAACACAACACAATCCCCATCATTAGGGTGAGTGGAGTCCGGAGCCTCTGCCCTGTCATGAAGGCAGCAGACTGCTGGGAGAAACTGGGTGCATTCCAAACACAGTCAAACCCTGCAGGCATTATGAGTCTTCTCGAATCCACACTGCTCCATACCAGGACGCTGGAATGCCAAGGGACCATTACCCCCGGCCTTTCTATTTCTGTCTGCTGTGAACACTCCTTTGGAAATGGTAGAGAATTTGCATTTATCAGAAAATTGCTTACTTACTCTAATCATCTATTTGTAAGGTTTTATTTTAGCTAGATAATGAATAAGACTAAATTGATGTCAGGCATGGAGTAATTTTAACCAATACCTTCAGAAGTCTATAATACCAAATATTGGAAAATTATATGTAGGGTAATCTAAATAATGAGATGTTAAAATTTCTTGGATCCCAAGAACTCTTCAATTCATTTTGTTCCTCTCTCTCTTTCAACCTCACTGTGGGAGGCGCCATCTCTGACATCTTTATATATGATGTTCTCATTTCAAAATGCCACTGAACCTTCAAATGAACACTTGCGTATGGTCCTTGAATACAAAAATACTTAAATCAAGATTTTTATATTTTGGTGCAGCCAGCCAGAATGCACAGAGAGAGATGGGAAGGTTTAGCTCAGAATCCTACCCAGGAAGGCAGAAAAGGTCCAGCTAAAAGAAGGGGAGAGGCTCTTGGCCAACAAACAGACGCACGTGGAGATGCGGAAGGCAGAGGGAAGAGTGCCTTCCCTTAGCCTCCCGAAATCTGGAGCAAACATAAAATCCAAGTTGTAAAGGAAAATTCCTTCTTCGGAGACTAAGGACCTCAAAAGATGTTCCAGGAGGACTAAATACCGTAAAATGGAGACAGCATGCACCACCCGTGGCCAGCTTTTGGGTCTACAGAGAAGAAAGAGGAAGTAGTGCACACAGCAGTGCGAGGCGGGTGGAGCTCTGTCAGCTCAGCATGAAGACCTGGGAGCTCCCTGGCAAGTTTTCTTCACTAGTCTAGTCTCAGAGCAAAGGGAGAAAATAGACATCTTGCATGCAGGTTAAAGAAGAGTTAGGGGATCCACACACCTGGATGTGTCCTCGTCCACTAAGTGCAAGGAATGGGGCTGGTGCTTGACCGACGTGATCAAACTTTATTATGACAGTGACAGATACATTTGCTAGAGTCATGCCTTTTTATTTTATTCATTTTATTTTTATTTTTTCAGCCATATTGAGGTGTAATTGACAAATACAATTATATATATTCAAGATGCATAGCATGATATGATATAGGGGTATAGCAGGAGACAATCACCACAACTCACTTAGTTAACACATCCTTCACCTCACATAGTTACCTTTCTGTGTGTGTGGTGGGAGTACTTAGGATCTACTCACTTAGTAAATTTCAAGTATACAATGTATTATTCTTAGCTGCTATCACCATGCTGCATATTCAATTCCCAGAATTTATTCCTTT
This sequence comes from Plecturocebus donacophilus, assembly GCA_004027715.1. Taxonomy (NCBI): domain Eukaryota; kingdom Metazoa; phylum Chordata; class Mammalia; order Primates; family Pitheciidae; genus Plecturocebus; species Plecturocebus donacophilus. Next base: position 25,509 of record PVKP010030890.1, read on the forward strand.
TATAATTAATCAACATCTCCTCATTCCCCTTCCTGCCCCCTTAACCCCTAGCAATCAAAATTCTACTCTCTGCTTCTATGAATTCAACTTTTTTAGAGTCTACATGTAAGTGAGATCACGTAGTATTTGTCTTTCTCTGTCTGGCTTATTTCAGTTGGACAATTCAATTAGACATTTTGTAATGTCTTCCAGTTTCATCCATATCTTTGCAAATTGCAGGATTTTCTCCTTTTTTATGTCCTGAGTAATATTCCATTCTGTATGTGGGGGGGAGGGTCACATTTTCTTTATTCATTCACTTGTGGGTATACTAGGTTGTTTCGATGTCTTGGCTATTGCAAATAGCACTGCATGTCACACCTTTTCATAGTGAGGAAATAAAAGCTCAGTAGGTGTAACTAACTTGCCACAATCTTTCAGACAGGGAGTGGCCATGCCAGAGTGTGAACCTTGATCTAACTAGGTCTGAAGTTCACACCCTCAAGGGAATCTCCAGGGATCAAGGGAAAAGCTCTAGGGTAAGTGGCTGGGTCACACATCCCACTGAAGGAGTAGCCTCTGAATGTTTAGTAGTGAATACACTTTAAACCAGTCAAATGTTTTGGAAGATTAAAATTTGGAGACAAACGCAGAAGTTTGTGTGTGGAGTAAAAGACTCTCGTTGATTTTGACACTAAGCCCACCTTGGTTTTGTTGGGACAGTTCTGCTTCTCCTTATTCTTAGGCAGTGGCCTGCTAGCCTTGCCCAGAACTGCAAGGAGCCCAACCAGTGAGGGGAGCCGCAGGCAGAGGTTTGGGACTTGGCCAGACCAGAAGCACAAAGTGCAGGCAGGTCCTGTGGGTTGGAAAACTCACATGAAGAGCAGATTCGATGCACTTTCTGCCTTAAATGTCCCTTTATTCATTCTCTATTTTTCTTGATTTTGTTTTGTTTTTGGGTGACGTAGTAGAATATAAGTACTCAACCTTCAAAATTCAGCTCAAATACCACGCTGCCCCACTATAACATTTTCAGATTCCAAGAGGACGATTAAAGGCTCCATTAGGGCATGGGCCCCCATGCACTTAATGTTGTGTGGCAGCGTGTGCTTGTCTGTCTCCCACTGCTAGGCAACGAGCTTTGAGGGCAGAGACACAACCTCGCACCACGGCTGCTGTGGAATAATTGAAGACAGACGAAGCGCATGTGTGCAGGAAGCCGTGGTGCAGGCAGGGGCAGCAGGCTGCAGCCTGGACCGGTGTTTGGAAAGAGATGAGCATCCAGACTGCTGGTCACCCATGCAGCCAGTGAAGAGTGAGAGTCCAGCAAAGTGGCCTTTTTGGGAATCAGATATGAATTGGTTCATGGGGCAGGGGACATGTTGGCCAACTAGAGGGCAGGGTTTCTCAGTACCTGAGTCCTTGCCCTGGGCTTGTCTGCATCGTCAGTCTATTGGGAAGTTCTTTCCTGCAACAGCAGCATTTGAGGGGGGATTGGGGCCTGAAAAATGCAAGTTGTGACCTCACTCCCCACCCCATATTGATCCACTGACTATTGACTAGAACCAGAAAGGTCTTATGCCCTTCTCAAATCCTTCCAGGCCTCAGCAGATAAAGTGAGACCAAGACACAAAGGAAGAAGATAAAAAGGGAGAGAAAGATAGAGATGCGCCAGGTGTGGTGGCTCACGTCTGTAATCCCAGCATTTTGGGAGGCCGAGGTGGGTGGATCACGAGGTCAGGAGATCTAAACCATCCTGGCCAACATGGTGAAACCTTGTCTCTGTTAATAATACACAAATTAACTGGGTGTGGTAGCACGTACCTGTAATCCCAGCTACTTGAGGCAGGAGAATCCCCTGAACCAGGGAGTGGGAAGTTGCAGTGAGCCGCGATCGCGCCACTATACTCCAGCCTGGCAACAGAGTGAGACTCTATCACACACACACACACACACACACACACAAGACAGAGATGGTAGACAAGACACTTGTGAAGTGAAGGG
>PVKP010030891.1:0-27441 GCA_004027715.1 Plecturocebus donacophilus
AGAAAGAAAGAAAGAAAGAAAGAAAGAAAGAAAAGAAAGAAAGAAAGGGAGGGAGGGAGGAAAATAAAATAAAATTTTAAAAAATCAAAAGACATCAGTGTTCACTCTTAGAAAATACATGCAGTTAAGTATCTCCACTAGGATTTTTCCAAAAACAAGTTTAGTGTAGATTATTTTATACTCAGTAGATTATTTTTATACTCATGTCTTGCACATGTAGATAACTGAAAGCGAATTGGGCAATCAAATTGTATTGTCTCTTAACATTTTTATATTAAATAAAACATAAATTGCACCTCTAGCTTTACACAAATGTATTAAATTTCAATTTTACTTAAAGCTAGTAATGAGTGTATTACTTTAAAAAATTACACTTTATAAAAATCTCTTTTTAAAATGCAAAAGATATAAGTATGTCATATACTTTATAAACCATCTTAGGTCTTTTTGGAATAATTTGTTTCTGATCTTTCTTTCTTTGTTCAATCCCAGTTGAAAAACAAGGTAAATAAGGTTTAATCTTGTTTCTGCACCAAGTCTGGTTGGGTAAGATAGACGATTATATCAATGTTAAACTACAATCATTCATTCTACAAATAATTAAGCAACTAGTCCTCTTACTCATTCCTAAAAAAAGAAAGAAACATGAAAAAATTACTAAGATAAATGTTCTTCTAAACCTAATGTTATAGTAAGGAAAAGAGACAATAATACAAGAATAACATAATAATATAATTAACTTGCATGTGAGAAATTGAAAATCACAATAGGAAAAAAATAGAGTGGAATCAGTGTGTTCCAGTTTATAAACACTGCAATTTAAACTGTGTTGGAAAGATTTATTTAAAGAGATATGGTTTTAGCAAAGATTTGAAAAGCATGAGGTAGTTAGCTACATAGATATCTCAGGAGAGAGTATTCCAGGCAAAGAAAAGGCCAGTGCAAAATCCCTAAGGCATGTGTGCACTTAATGAATATAATAAAAAATGTAGAAGTCAGAGTAACAGGAGCAGAATGAACAAGGGGGGAAGAAAAGATGAAGTCATGTAAAAATTTGTGGGCAATTGCAGGGCCTTTGGCATTGAGTCTCCTGGGGTTAAACTGGAAGCCATCATGGAGTTGTAAGTAAAGATATGGTGTGAACTGACTTTTGTTTTAAAATGGCTGCTATGTTGAAAGTAGACAAAAGAGCAGTTCAAGGAGAAGGAGAGGTAAGTGATGTAGCCCTGTACAGCTGAAAGAGCACAGGGGGCATGATTCTCAGCCCGAGTAAGTCAGGAAAGATTTCTGACAGAGGTTACCCTTTAGTTGTCATGTAATACTGATTGAATTTTGGTGCCTTCCAGGTGGATAAAGTCAATGAGACATTTGCCTTTAGTGGGTTTACAAAGAGTAAGAGTTTGAGTTATCTCCACCCTAAAAATAATAAAAGAGATCAATCCTGGGAGCTTGTAGCTTAATCTCCTCAAAGGCATCAGGAATTATAGATAAAAACTTTTTATAATTTTTGTGAACATCTTAACTTGTTTACTTTATTTCCTACTATTATGCGGAACCCTGGAATCAACAAATATCACTCATATTTCTTATATTAGACAATATACAAATACGGTAGCTCTTATGTGCTTCTTTCTATATCTTACATAATTCTACTTATGTTTGCCACACAAAATGACCTCAACATGAATTTTGAAACTCCCTTTCTATTGCAAATAATTTCCTTATAAAAGATTGTAACAGAAAATACCTCTGTATTCTTTCCTAATTGTCCTAGAAATCCCCTAAGGGTGTCAATTATATTGAGCCCTCTTTGGTGGAGAGTACTTGCTCACCATGTCATTTGGAATTCCCAGGTCAGGAGTTTATTGAGACAAGAGTCAGCATTACCTTTGTTACTTTGTGTCACTTCCAAAACTTTGACTTTCCTATTCTTATGTGCAAGGCCACCATGTTTTTGAAGCTCATCCCATCTAGCCTAGTTTATTCCACTATTGTCTATTCTAATCATTTTCCCATAATAATTGAGGTCACAGACATCTGTCTGTTTTTTTCTTGAATTCTATTACCATAATTGTAATTGTTATGACTGTCATTAACACTAATCACTAAGTATATCTGGCTTACCTCCTTCTTTTTGACATGTTAGGACCACATGTGAGACTCCTTTGTTTTAACAAAAGCATTGTGAGCAGAAATTATCTATGTCACTTTCTAGCCAGGTAGTTTAATTGCTGGTTTGAGATTCTCCAGAGTGCTTTTTTCCTCTGGCATGACAAGAAGTAATACTTGTTGATAGTGTTCACTGCTTCAGCCAAGATCACTAAATAGGTATGAAAAATAGAATGTTTAAGCAGACTTGTGAGGGGCTAGCAGCATGAGTGAAATATACACATTTGTTTTAACCCGCTGAGATATGGATGTGTTGATAATGTAGCATGAATTAGCCTACTCTCTTACTAAGTTATGCATTCTTATAAAATTGAATTAACATATATGTTATTGGCTAATGTGTGGGCTGGTTGTGGTTGGAAATTGTTATGGTAAAGTGGAAGTATGACAGTCCTTATTACACAGAGGCAAAATAGTTAAATTCTCACCACTATATAACAAAATATATTTTATGAACTTAACAGATCTAGAAAAGAGATCGAAAACAAAATGCTAGGAGTGTGTTTCGGCTATAGTTGACAAATTACTATAAAAAAGAGATGAGCTCAGAAAATATTTGCATGATTGAAAGCAGAAGGAAGAATAAAAATAATCCAGAAATTCAGAGACTTGTAGGATTGAAAGATGTAGCTGTTTCTTATCACCAATTTACAAAATACAAAACTAAGGCCTTTAAGTGCTAAGGGCTGATTAGAATACATCCTTGCTGCAAGATTCAAATGAATGTTATGGCTGCCACAACAGCTGTTAAGACATCTGAAAGAATTTAGGTACCATCCGGCAAACTTCTCCTTTAGATAAAATGGACCAGTAAAAAGAAACTAGGATTATAATTTCTTAGGTAACAGAGGCAGATTATGTCAAGAAAGATACATAGAAATAAGACATGTTTATCAATGAACTGTGAATATGAGTATCAGCACCTCAAAAAGAATAGCTCAAGTAAGAAAACTAAAGGTTTTGAGAAATTTATACTACCAAAGAAATCATGGCCCTGGATATGTGCTCCCCAAGGTGGTAGTCGCCAGCCACACCAGGGCTTTTGACTGGGACATGTGGCTAATATGGATGAAATGAATTTTTAATATTTTATTTTGATTAATTTAAATTAAAATTCTGAAGTATGTTAAATATTTTTCTGTTAAGCACAATTTTATATTTTTGGAAAGCCTGTTTTCCACTGAAAATTTAGCATCATATTTGAGATATGCTATACATGTAAAATATACCCTACACTTTGCAAACTTAGTAAAATAAAGTAAAATATCTCATTCATGATAATTTTATATTGACTGTAAAATATAACATTTTACACATTTGGGTTAAATAAAGTAGATTCAAAAAATGAATTTTACCTGTTTTTTTCTTTAATTTTTTAAAGGAATAATTTTAAATGACTTAAGTGATCTGCATTGTATTTTGGTAGATTGTACTGACTGGACTGAAAAACAGTAGTGAGAATTTGGGACTCTAAATCATCCTTGTACTCCTATACTTATGCAGGCTTGAAACAAGCTGAGACAGCCAGCTGCCCAACCTCCAGGAAGGCATATTATCTACTTTTCCTGTTTAAATATGGCCAAGTAAAATAATGGAGGAAAAAAAAAGAACCTTCTCCAGAGAGCAGCTCAAGAACCGTAGAAAGCAATGGACCATGGAGCTCCTCTCAAGATGGGATAATCCTCATCCCCTGGGAGTGGACATTCATAATTTCTGCCCAAGGAGACTAATACGGAACATTTGTTGCTGTGTCTTCCATTGCTCTCTTCTCTCAGTGTGTATTATGGATATTCTCTCCCTGCTCTCTCCCGATATATCAGATGGATGCAGTCAGAATACTTGTTATTTTGGTGCACAGAGCAAAATAAGCTATATTCAGACTGAAATTAGAGACTGCTGAGCATAACCCCTGAAAGAGAAACAATCACACATCATAAAATGATCCTGGGCTTTGAGCTTGATGCCCTGACCAGACAGAACCGCTTCTCTCACTTGGAAAGTGTCTGCTTGTTTTCTGACTACAGAAAGGAAAGTAAGCTGAATGTGTGGCACACTAGTAGCCATTAAGCTGTTCACCTAATATTTCCAGCTTTCTTTTTCCTTTGAAGAATCGTGCTGTTGGATCTCTCATGTGGGGTGGGGCCATTTGAAAACCTGTGATTTATAAACTGAAGGGATTTATGTCACTTCTGGGCTGAAACAATCCTCTCTTATCCATTAATCAACAATTTTGCTATTGGCTCCTGCTCTGTTATCCTGTGTACCTGAGTGGACATAAGAATGGAGCTCCTCTGATGAACCACAATAGACACAAAACATGAGCAAGAAATAAGCTTTGTTTTTTTTATGTCACAGGGATACAGGGCTGTTAGCAACCTTGGCTTATCCTAGACTATTTGGAAGGGTATACTTGACATCTAATTAGGTAACTCATTCAACAAACGGGTCTTCATTCAGAAAACCATTCTCATGACTCTACACTATTCCTTTTTATAAACCATATTTGTCTTACTTTTGAAATCTTAAACTTAATCTATCCTTGTGCTAACCATTTTTTATTTATTTTGTAGACTCCCATGCTAAAATGACATTTGTCCTTTGATTGTGATGAGATATTTAGTTTTTTAATACATCCCTTTCTCTGAGATTCATAGCTTTGGTCTGTAACCTAAACATAGAAGTTTAGGACTTCCTAAGCATAGGAATTTTGGCCTTTGTAAAACTCTATTTAATTGTTCATATTTGTCTGTCTTTTCTTTTTTCCTTCCTGCATGGCAAATTGAACTTTACTTGAGCCCTGTGATTCTGGAAAGCAGTGACATTTAAAGAACTCTCCCCACATACTTGTATTCCAGAAATGGCTTTAAGCAAGGAACTGCCCTTCTCCATGTTACTTAAGTAAGACTCAAGGATACTCCCATTGTTTACCTATGAGATGGTCAAGCACAGACCCCCCAAATTACCATTCTTTGTCTCCTAAATGATTAATTGTACTATTTGGGTACACTGACAAATCTGGACAAAATACTTGCTACCTTGACTCAACCAAATTTAGTAAAGCTTCTCTTCTTTCACGTGCTCTCCTTTCATGTCATTCACGTGCTCATGATTCTTCCTCTTTTTTTTTCTAGTTAAGCTCTGAATGCGGAGGTCAGTTCATTTGGGAAACCTTCCTCAAGCCCCTCATCCTGTTCGCAGTCCCCTCCTATGTGCTGCTTCCTTCCCAAATGCTTCCACTCTCATTCGTTCTGCTTCATTACCAAATGAGTCTTCCATCAAGGCATCGTAATCCTGAATTGTAAATATCTCTATTAATTTTTAGGTAAAATAATCATTTCTTTCTGGAAGGAAAACAAAAAACAGTAAAAGAGAATGCTTAAAATAGTGCAATTTACAAAGCTTGAGTTATTCAATCTGGATTGCTATCATATAAGAAATATGGTAAAAATGTCCAGAATGGTTTGACATTATCAGTCTGGTCAACTCCACTGTGCCTGAAAAATAGAAGTTTAAGATAAGCCCTGTTTCCTATGGATCTATTCCTAATCTCCTGGAGACAATACAATTGCTTCCAATAACAATTTACACAGGCAGCAAAGTACAAATCTATATAAAGAAGAAAAAGCTCCTGAAGGCAATCACAGTTGAAAGATGTTACCTATTATCAGGCACACAATAAAAAATCTTTCTATATTATCATGCACAGCAGTTAGCACCTTATTGAACATACCTAAATGGGATCTTGATTTTAACTTTGAACAGAGAAGACCCATTGAAATATTTGATTCAAACAAGGGATCTCTTAACTCTAAAGGTAAATCTAAGCAATACAGAAAAATTTCAGTGCTTTTCTACCAACTTCTCTCTTTTTAAAATGATTTTATTTCTTTCCAGCAAACTTCTAGATGTTGACAGGCTTCAAATCTTGGTCCGAGGCTATTTTCACTCTTTTATCTCTTCTAGCTCCTAATGTGATCTAGTTCAATACCATGCTTTAGTAAATATTCAGACTCCTAACTTAAAAAAGTACGTGACATCTTCATTCAAGTGCCTAATACAAGGCTAAATATGAAAGTGTTAAAGTAAAAATTGAAAATTAAGATCTTCAACTTCCTTTCTACCAGTCATTTGCATAAAGATAAATAGCACCAAATGGACCAGTTGCACAAGCCAAAATCTTTAGAAGCAGATCTAAAAATTTGGATTTGAAGCTTTTAAGTTGAGGGAATGGGTTCCTCAAGAAATATAAAATTATGAATACAAATTTTGGCATAAAATGTTATTTGCATTATAATGAGAAAGTAATCACAACAAATTATAAATTTAAAGAAGTTGACAAACACCACGTGCATCCCAAAATGTCAGATGCCATTAGTGCAAGATATATAAGATACAGAAGGCATCTACATATTTTTGATCTAATATATTTAGATCTACAGAAAAGATTACTTTGTACTCAGCCATAAATAGTCTTTATAGTACTGAGAGACTAAAAATACAAGTGAACAATAACCAATCTCTCTCTCTCTCTCTCTCTCTCCATATATATATATATATACAACTCTTATCCATCTAACCCATCATTTTTAGCAAGTAGCTCAGGAAGCCAAACTACTGTCTACAGTAACCAGTCCAGGAAATGAGACCTACTACCTCTACCAACAGTTCAGAAACAAAACATGAACCTGTATCAGTCAGCCCCAAATGAATAGGATCTGATTAATAACTAGGAGCTAATTTTTTCCCATTTCTCCAATTTAGAACCAAGCAAGGAGCACCAGGAATGCACCTGTAACCATTCACATAGAATGTCCTGCTTCTGTTTAGCCTGCCTACAGCTTCTCCATGTCAACAGCCTCCAATCAGGGCATAACTAAGGCCTTTTTTTTTTTTTTTTTTTTTACTTTTTTGTTTACTCTTTTCTGTGTCATTGAGCCTAACACACACAATGGATAATGGTTTATTCCCTTGCTGTAGTAAGGTCTGAATAAAAGCCCATGCTTGTTCTGGGAGCTGGGTTTATTTCCATAGTATCACTACCAGTTTTTTCCCTAAAACAAAAACTAAAACTAGGAATTCTAAATAATTCAATTTCATGTGATTCTAGTTAAAGAAAAGGAAAACAATGCACACTGAATCTTAAATCCCTTCAATGCAATTCCAGGTTTATTTCTGGTAAGTAAAAATTTCAGACTTGGCTATTTGTTAGTAAGAATTATATCCTGTGATTTTACATTTTCAGATTTTTCTGATGATTGAAAGAATTTTCCACTGATTGCCTTCTGATAGTGTTCATCCCAAAATCTGCTTCTCCCTTACAAATTCAAGTCTCTTTGAACCTTCGTGGCACAATGGCAGATGGAATATTCCTTGAAGTATTTTCCCACCTGAGGACAGCCAGCGGCAAATATGCATGTAAGTAACATTAGACTATGTTCAAATAATGCATCTCCTACTAAATGCATCTCCTACTCAATGTTGCCCAGGCTACAGGCTGGATTCCTCCTACACACACACACACACACACACACACACTTCTGGTGATTTCAACTCTGCCAAAAGTGAGAGGAAATCTGATGGAGGGAAAAAAATGCAAAGTGAAACTAAAAGTGGATTTAACCAATTACTGGTAACATATTTTCTTTCTTGCAAATTTTACATAAACTTATAGACTTAGGCTAGAATTCTTCCCAATACCTTGAAACTTGCCTATTAAAGGATGGGTCCAGCGGCTAAACTTTATTACTTTTGCAGTCAATATATCATGGACCAACAGTCATCTTTAATTTTTGCCTTTCTTTCCTACACCCATCAAGCCCGTCTGTCAAAGAAGATCCATGTAGATGTAAAAAAATGGAAAATAACAATTAATGTACCTATGAGCAGAAAGCTGGAGACATTCTGCTGGGAATATTAGAAAATGCAAAACATGAGGCAGTGCAGTACCCTGGAAGGTGGACTGGGAACTAGAAGAGAGTAACTGTTGCAGAAGATTTTGCCCCTGAGATCTGAAGGCTAGTATAATTACCTTCTAGGTTTAAATGTTAAGGTTTCTCTTTGTGGTGCTCTTCCTACCCTTTAGCACTGAGTGTTAAATAAAGTCATGTAATGAATATGTAACCTGGGCTTTGGAGAACTAAGGAATGGATTTCTATCCTCCTTTGAGACAGGTCCATTAAAGACATGGTTTTTCCTGACTCCCTTGTATGACATCAGCACACGGGGGTCACTGTCCTCACCTCTCGTGAAGTTGCTAGAGACAATGCAAGAGCTGATTTGTAGTGTTGAGACAGAAAAGAACAGAAGAGACAGAAAAGTACCAGAAACAGACAGAGGAGACACAGGCAGGGAGAACAAAGCAAGAGAGGTGAGATAATCTCTTTCCTTATGTAATACTCTACAGAGATTTCAGGGGAAATGGAAATCAAAATCCAAGATAATATGCCTATTTTTAAATATATAATTAGTTAAGCTTATTATTAATAAAATATATCCAAGAGCATGTGTGCAGGTAGCAAACACATGTGAATCTAAAGCTATAGCTGATTTTCAGTATTATTTATCTAGATTTAAGTCTACTATTGTTATATACTTTTAGTAAACCATCAACAGCTATTCAGTTTGCATCAGTAGGTGCATTAACCTTACTTTGCTGTTCGTTTTTATGTAATTCTTTATCAGTACCTCCTGTGGTTGCCCTTGATAGTGCATCCACTTTACAATACATATGAGTAGTCACATTCTTTAATATTCCTTATGTAAGGGTAGGTTAAGATCAGTTTCCCACAAGTTACAGTATTCTAAGACAGTGACCAGTAGCAATTAGACACTCATGTAAAATGCAAATTTGAGGATCCTGCCTTACACCTACCCAATTAGAATCCAGCAATCTGAGATTTACTAGGTCTCAAGTCTTTTACACTCCATAGTGTGAGAGCCTCTTGTGGACTATAACTACTTAGCCAGAGGCATTCAACTACTTCTATGACCTCCTCATTTCAAATTAACGTCACACTGCAACTGACATGATTTTTCCAACATGACTATCAAATCATACAACTAACCTAAGGACTCTTAGCATAAAGAACTGTATAATCATCAGAGCTGGTATACTCCATTGCTTTATTGCAGTAATGCATGGAAACAGAAATAGGTTTTGAAAACAAAAAGTTAAATTATCATTTTTGTAGTCAGTTGGAAAACACATATTAAATAGAAGAGTTTGCATATTATAACTTTGTTTAAATTTGATATTAGAATACAAATATATTTTTATAACAACATATACATACTTTAAATTTTTTCAAAATAAGAATATTCTACTCTTGGGCCCCAAATAGACTTTAATATCAAGTTATGTGGCCTTATGAGCCTAGGGTAAAAATAAAACCAAGTCCAGGGTCTACCTAAGTGTAATGGAGAAGCCTCCAGTCATGAAGCAGAGTGCACATAGGATACTTTATGGAAAAAAGAAGAAAGCACTTTCTGAGAAGTCTTATTGTACCTCTTATACAAGTTTGCAGCCCCAATTTATATTATCATTACCCATGTAAAGAGTTTGCTGTAAAGAAGTTATAGAAAACAGTTCTTCCAAATTTATTTAAAAACTATTATCCCCGATATCAAAAATTTAAACAGATACATTATTAAGAAAAATGAATAGAAAAACATTTTTAAAAACCACTAAGTAATTAAGGAACTGAAGTACAACAGGCAAGAATCAGCAGGAACATAGGAAGCAGAATTATAACCCAAAATAACTAAAAGATATTAATTATTAAAGTATCAAACTAAAGCAACTACTTCATTGTATATCAGGAAATAAAAAATATAATAGTATATATAATTTAAAAGTAAACAAATTTACAAAAAATAAGTAGAATTTCTAAAAATTAAAAATATAAAAATAAAACGATTACTATTTAATTTCAAATTAGACACAATCAAAAAGAAGACAGGAAATTAGATGATAGAACTAAAAAAAAAATAGAATGTAGCAGAGAGAGGCAAGGAGTTGGAAAACATAGAATCTATAACAAACTAAAACAGTTTGAGAAAAGGAAATAATATTTGCCTTGGCAGAATCTCATATTGGTTGAAAAATCTGAGATACAGAAAGAAATGAAGACCAAAGAAAGTTACGAACACAAAGCAAAATATCTCAAACACTGATTTTGTAAAATAATAAAAATGTTTCATGAAATGTCATAAAAGTCAGATGTATATGTTAATTAGCTAGTTTATGGTAATTATTTCACGATGTATACATATATCAAAATATCACACTGTTCACAGTACATATATTACTTTGTCAATTATACCTGAATGTAGCAGAAAAAGAATTTAAGTATTTGAAAACAACAGCATGTCATTTTTAAAGAATCTTGTTTTGTGTTAAAATACTCTTAGATCCTTGCTGTAAAAGACAACACAGATTCACCATGATTTTATGGTGATAAAAAGGCAAGTATGCATACTAACATTTTCAGGATCAAATATTGGTAAATAAGATTTTAAAATTAAGTAATATAAGTCATAACAAGTGGAGCAAATAGAGAATACACGATAGCACTGTATGGTTACATTTAAATCTGTGTCATGATAGGCATAAATGGGATGTTATGGTTAAAGACAAATTTTCAATGGACAAAATTCAAAACAAGCAAACAGAAATAGCTTTATACTGTTAAGAAGCACATGTAAAATTTGAGGTTTCTGAAAGTGCGAAAGGAAAACTATAGAAAAAATATGCCATACAAATATTAACTCTAGAAAGGTTAAGGCAACATAATTCCTATAGGTGAGAATTAGTCCATAAGAAAAGAGGCAAAAGCTTTTATTAACATAAAGCTAAGACAATTCTAATCTTGTATGAACTAATAATACAGATTAACATATGTACAGGAAAAATTAACAGAAATACAGGCATATTAGACAAAACCACAATTCTTGTGAAAGATTCAAGCATACTGTTAAGGTTATTGTTTAAGCAGATTAATAAAATCAATAGGGATATACATAATTTGAGTAACATAAATAACAGGCTTGGCCCAGTGCAGTAACTCACGCCTGTAATCTCAACACTTTAGGAGGCCAAGGCGGGCAGATAACAAGGTCAGGAGTTGGAGACCAGCATGACCAACATGGTGAAACCCTATCTCTACTAAAAATAGAAAAATTAACTGGGCGTTGTGGTGCGCGCCTGTAATCCCAGCTACTCAGGAGGCTGAGGCAAGAGAATCACTTGAACCTGGGAGGTAGAGGTTGCAGTGAGCCAAGATTGGGCCACTGCACTCCAGCCTGAGTGACCAAGACACAGCCAGACTCCGTCAAAAAAAAAAAAAAAAGAAAGAAAGAAAGAAATAACAAGCTTGATCTGAGCTATACATGTAACTCACACATTGAACAGCTGTAGAAGACACTGTTTTCATATACAGAGCATTCTGAAAGATTGACAACATACTGGATCAAAGGAGAAAAAATTACAGCAAGAAAGAAGGATTAAGTTCTAGTGTTCTGTACCAACGTAGGATGACTATAGGTAATAATATATTTTGTTGTTTCAAATAGTTTTAGAAGGAGGATTCTGAATATTCCCAATGTAAAAGAAGATAAATATTTGAGAAGATGGGTATGCTAATTTGTCTGATCTCATCACTATATATTATATGTATTAAAACATTGCTACATAACCCATGAAAAGGTATAATGATTTATCCATTATAATAAATGTTAAATTACATCTAAAAAAACAAGCAACCTCAATGAATGTCAAAGGATTGAAATCAGAAAGATGTTATTATCAGCTACAATATGATTAAGTAAAATATCAATCCTACTCATACCCCAGCTCACAATGAACACATGCAATATTTAGAGCTTAGGATCCATCTTGAGAAATTCATTTAAACACAGCCTTCTTTTTCTCATTTCAATTTAAAATATATGCACAATTCAAACAGAAATAAAAATACGGAATCTGTGTTACTTATTTCTATGGTACTTGCTCTTATTTTCTTTGTCTTTATATATTTCATTTAAACTATCTTACTCAAAATATGTATTTAGTACACACTCATCTTATTTTACCTTTAAATTAATTTTAATTAAAATATTGCTTTATTATTCAATTTTAAAAATAGAAGCTTTGCAAACTAAACACAAACTATTTTATTTTAGAAGAGATTTCTATAAAAATATTTTCAGGACATGCAATAAGCAACTTTTCTGAGTTGAAAAATGTCACAGGCTTTTTACACTTTATTTCCCTTTTTGTAAAAAAAAATTTTTCTTGAACGTATATTTTTTAAAGTAACATTATTTCTTTATTTTTTTTTTCCTCTTAAGCTTGAGCCATATGCCATTAATTCTCATTGAGGCTAGGTTTTAGCCAGGATCATATTAAAGTATTGATTTTAGATGTTATCTTATTATCTTGCCAGATGGCATGAGAGAGGGAAATCTCATCTTGGGATCTTAAGAAATAAAATAACCTATTTTCCAGAAACAGAAGGTTGCTGTATGAGGATGCTGTTTATAGATGCTTAATTTCCAGTGATGTAAAAGTATGAGAAACAAAATACAGTTTAACTGTACTGAAAATAAAACGTTATAAACATATTTCTGTGAAAAATTACATGATGTGGTTGAAGTGACATCATTACAACTTATTATAGCATCAGGAGCTTAAAAACATAGGCAATATTATTTTGCCACAAGAAAAACAAAATCAGTTAAACTACCAGTTTAAAATGGCATTTGGGCTGGGCATCATGGCTCATGCTCCCAGCACTATGAGAGGCGAAGGCAGGCAGATCACTTAAGGTCAGGAGTTCAAGACCAGCTTGGCCGACATGGTGAAACCCTGTCTCTATTAAAAATACAAAAAAAAAAAAAAAATTAGTCAGGCATGGTAGTGTACAACTGTAGCTACTTGGGTAGCTGAAGCACAAGAATCACTTGAATCCGGGATGCAGAGGTAGCAGTAAGCCGAGATCCCGCCACTGAACTCTAGCCTGGGCAACCAAGCAAGACTGTCTCAAATAAATAAATAAAATAAAATGGCATTTGGCTTGCAGCTCCTTCTGTGACATATATCTTTTAAGCTTGTTCCTAAATATACCAAAAACAGACACTAATATGACCCAGAATAGGATTGGAGATATGTCAGAATTTTCAAAGAATTTTCATTTACTAGAAAGAAGAAGGAGTTAGCCATACACATAAAACAAACTAATCTGTTGGCAGAAGGAGGATTAAAAAAGAGCATTTCTGTTTTGTGTATTTGCAATCACAGATGAATGTACAAGGAATAATGTTAACTGAAAATTAAGCTTCTTCTGTTAAAGAAGTATACAGTTACTTGTCTTCATTGTTCTAGTATTTTAAGATCCTGAACGTAAAGGCCAGGAAGAAGGAATCACAAATAATGAGTTCTCAAATTCTTTGAATATTATGTCCCAAAGTAAAATGATAAGGACAGTTAGCAAAATATATTTGGGATCATTTTTATTATTAGTTTAAATTATCAAAGAACAAGGATATACACTCTGTAAAGTAGAAACATTCTAGTAGTTTGCAGTCACTAAAAAAGTGCCTATCAGGTGCCAGACCACCAACGCTGATTGAATTGACATTTACTCCTCACAACATATTTAGGAGTTTGATAATACTGTTATCATCAATTTATAGACAGAGAACCTCACTTAGAGGTTATGTGACTTGCCCCTATTCTCACAACTCATATGAATTCATGTTGAATATTGATAATTAAAGGTTTGTGTGTACATGAAAATGTTCTCACACAGTAACTAGAAATAGAACCAGCAATTAAGTAGATGGAGCCTAGCACCAGAATGAAACCAAATAGACTAGCTGTTGGCAAAAATAAATCTGAATAGAAAATTAATATGTACAAAAGGAAAGAAAACTTTAATTCCAAACATTCTAAAGTTGTGTATCCTTCTGCAAATGTATAAAACAGAATAATGAAGCTGCATTTGCAGAATTATAAATAATAAGAAAGGCTAGGTACCCTGGCTCACACCTTTAATCCCAACACTTTGAGATGCCAAGGCAGGTGGATTACTGAGGTCAGGAGTTCGAGATCAGCCTGGCCAACATGGTGAAACACCACCTCTACTAAAAATACAAAAATCAGCCAAGTGTGGTGGCATGTGTCTCTAATCCCAGCTACTTGGGAGACTAAGACAGGAGAATTGCTTGAACCCAGAAGGCAGAGGTTGCAGTGAGCTGAGATTGTGCCACTGCACTCCAGCCTGGGTGACAGAGTGAGACTCCATCTCAAAATAAATAAATAAATAATTACTAATAAGATAAATGTAACATGACTGATTCCATCTTGCTTCTAACCTCAGAGGTTAAATTGTTTTTTGTTTGTTTGGTTGATTGGTTGGTTTTTGTTTTGCCCATTCTAGCATGGAGGCCAAGATAACTATGCAGCAAATTTAGTTTATAGGTAGACTTTGAGGTAAGGGAAGCTGCCCTCCCTACCCGCCTTGTTTGGAGATTGAAGTTGCATTCATAAGGCAAGGTTAAAACTGTGATAGGAGCTTGAACTTTGCTAAAGAATAGGAACAATGAAACATGCGCTGCCATTGCTTAGTGTGTTTTCCTATAAGTCAGTTGCTGCCAAATGCCACACAGTTACATACCATGAGGTCGTAAGATACATAACTTCTCCAGGTACTCCTGTGGATGACATCACTATTGTGAAGCCTAAAGAATTGGTCTTTGAGATCCTTTTCAGATTTAGCATTTCAATAGAAGAAGAGATGTCACTTGGCTTAAGAACCACCTTCCTCCTGGAAACTGACCAAGCTGCAGGAAGACAGTTTTCGATGCCCCTGTCATTTCATCTCCAGCCAACCAATTGTTCCATTTCGCCAGACCCCTGCCCACTAAAGTGCCCTTAAAAATTCCTAGCCTCTGAATTCTTGGAGAGACAAATTTGAGACATTTCTCCTGTTCTCCTTTCTTAGCCAGCCTGTGTTTATTAAACTCTTTCTTTGCTGTAACACCTGCTGTTCTCATTGGTTTTGTGGGGAACAGCAGAAAGGAAGAATCCATTGGGCTATGAAAATAACATTAAAAAAAATTGGCAGCATCTATTTTGTGGTTCAAGAAGACAGCTTCTTCAAAATAACACAATAGATTGTATTAAAAAATCAAAAGCTTTAATAAACAGACATGTAGTTTTACTAAAATTGCTTAAATTGGTAACAATTGAAAATGTATTATTGCATTAAACTATGACTTTTAAGATAATTTCCAATATGCCATTGCAATAATAGCATTTTTTAATTTGTTACAGTATAATATCATTTGTAATACTGATATTTTGGTATGTTTCTCTCTGACATATGTCACTTGCCCATATTCTCACAACTCATATGAATTCTTGTTGAATATTAATAATTAAAGGTTTGTGTATTCATGAAAATGTTCTCACACAGTAGCTTTGATGTAGAAATACAGCCAGCATTTAAGTAGATGGAGCCTAGCACCAGAATGAAACCAAATAGACTAGATTTATTTAAAATAAATCATGTTGTTTTTAAGTTGATAAATGTTGATATTCTATTTGTAATAATTATTTCAAAAGATTGTTATTCAATAATGCTAAGGACATGTAAGTCTTAAATGATAAAAATATTTTTAAATATTGATATGTATATTGATAAGTATCAATTATGTTAAAATATTAATATTTATATTGGTAAATATAAATGTAGTGTCCATGGCAACCATATGTTAACAGTACTCCTCTATATATACAATGCTAAGATAAAACAGGTAAACATTATCACTCATATTTATCTGTTTAATTTACTCCCTTATCATATATTCTTGTAGTTAGCAATCAAATAGAACTGCTTACTCATTTGTACAACTTTACATACATTTCTTTAATCTCATACCTTCAGCTTCTGATCTCAAAAATATGTCTCCTGTTTAAATTACTGGGCCATAATAACCACTAAATAATACAATAGAAGTTATTTGGTTGGAGTTCTGAAGATACTAAAACCGGCTCTCTCCAGTGAAAGCAATGATGGCTTTCCAGAGTGCTCTGTGTGACATTTTTGGATTCCCTGGAGTAGAGAATATATAAGGTATTTTTTAACTCTCCATCAAAAATGAATATTTCTCATAGGATGTTATAAGCCATAAAAGTAAACTCTACCAGCAATAAGATTTGGCAAATATGACAAAGAGTCCTATATTGTTACAATATATTAATATAAACTAAAGGAGAAAATAGACTTTAGAATTAATACAAATAAGGATATAATATGTTACATCAGAATAGGAACTAATGAAAACAATAATACATGAGCAAGCACTTTTTATGTACCAGCTAATTTTTAACCTCATTTAACCCTCATATAAATAAGAATCACAGATATATGATTATTTGTCCATTTTTGCACATGACAAAATGAAGGCCTGAAGAGGTTAAGAATTTATCCATGACAACCCAACTTGGTGGAATCCAATCAGGTGGAGCCTGATTCAAATGCCTGTTGGCATTATCCAGGGTCTGCAGGCTTGATTTCCATAGTTGACTGAATTACTGACAGTTCAATATGGAAAAACAAGACAAAATAAAATAGAACAATATCCAGGAGGATTTAGGATACCTTACCATCACTGATGTAAGTGTGGTATCAACTTATTCAAGAATGAGAGTAAGATTCTCTCAACGACAGGGATGAAAGACTACCAAAGAGGTCTAAAGAAAAAGATAAGGTAATATGTTATTTCTCTCCCTCCCAGATGATCAAAGAAAATATATTTTTGATATGAAAATTTAATAAAAGAGACAGGAGATCAATTATGGGCTGCAATGAAATACAATTATAGTTGGGAATAATGGACTAGATCTAAAAACAATTAGTGTTAGGCAATAAAGAACAAGTTTATTTTTTAAAGAAGGCGGCAAATTCAAACAGTGAGTTTGGTATTGCAGGAGGATGGGTCCCCAGATGGCCTAGGCCAACCAGCTTTCTCCCTCTCCTGCTTGCAGATCTCAGGAAAACTGTAGAACATACTGAAAATGCAACATCTTGAGATAAGAAAGGTATCAGGAGCAATTGGATTTTGCTCCTATTTCTCTGAGAGTAGGATGTCCTGCAGTGCTTTAGCTCTGTGATTGCCGTGACCCTCAGCATTTAAAATCCGATGCAGAATGCTTTCAGAGTCCCTTAGTCCTACGCTTCTATTGACCTTTGATGCCCATCTAACGTTCCTTCACTTGTGTGAGTGTTCTGTCTCACTAGACTCCTGGAAGTCGTACAGTAACCGGTGCATGGTGAACCTGCTTCACGGAAATCAGGAGGAATAAGCAAAATATTTATCTTTGTATAAATTTCCTTTTCTTTAAAAAGTCACTCATCTAGCTAACTCTTCTTCATCCTTCAGATCTCAGATTCAGTGATACATCCTTAGGTATAAGTCTCTTGTAATGGATTAGATTGAATCGTTTTCCTTGTTTACCACAGCTATAATGAAATAAGCTTTTATCATCACGTGTTTTTCTTCTTGAGATAGGATCTCAGTCTGCTGCCCAGGCTGGAGTGCAGTGACAGGATCATGGCTCACTGCAGCCTCAAACTCCTGGGCTCAAGTGATTCTGTTATATCAGTTTTCCTAATACCTTGGACCACAGGCAAGTACCAACATGCCTGGCTAATTATTTTTATTTTCATTTTTATTTCTTGCAGAGACAAGTTTTCATCATGTTGCACAGGCTGGTCTTATTCCTGGGCTCAAGTGATCCTCCTGCCTCCGCATTCCCCCAAAAAAAAAAAAAATGTGGGCCAAGTGTGGTGGCTCACACTGCTCCAGGCTAGAGTGTATGTTCAATGGGGACTGGACTATCTATATATTGTATCATGATGTGTTAGCCCAGTGCCTGGCACACTGTACATATTATAAACATTGTTTGCTTATAGGGAATCCATGAGCCCCACACGTTGGTGTGCCAGAATGTAGGAATTCATGAGCCCCACACCGGGCACCAGAATGTAGGGAGCCAGCCCTACATCACCTGTGGGTACCCCGAGTTTGGTGGTGACAAAGGAATGAGAAAAAGACAGATTAAGAGAAAAAGTGGCCCAGGGGGCCATCACTTTATTACTCTGGAGGAAACAGTGAAGGCCCGAGCTCTGATCATCCACAGTATTTATTGAATACAATCACTCTGATCTACAGGGTAGGGGTGGAGTGACGGTGAAGTGAATCAGTGAGAAGGAAGTGAATCAGTGAGTTGGAACTCATGTATCATTCTAAGGATTGATAACAGTGGCAGTTTGGGAGTTTCACAAAACAAGAATGTGGTTATCTTTAGCTTATTATCTACATACAGCTGGTGGAACATGGACCTTACAAGGAGCCTACAAGTCTGGCTACGTCATAGTGCTATGAAGGGGTTTTACATCCTTGAGCACAATGTTTATGGTAACAGAGCCGAGGTCACCCTGCACCAGAACATGATGTATGGAGAAGCCTTCCTCCTCAGAGGCCTTTTGCGGCCTTCCACAGTTTGTTGTTCCTTGTTTATATGTTACTCATAACCAATTTAGGTAGGCAGTCTGTTAAGTCCTTTCTCCTTTGCTGTTTTTCCCAACATTTGCTAAAAAAAAAAAAAAAAAAAAAAAAAAAAAAAGAAAGAAAGAAAGATGATATAATAATGACACAGGACAAAAACTATAGAAGTAACAGAAGAAAGGTAACAACATCTGGATTTGGCATTGTTCTCACAAGTCTATGAGGTAGTTGATGTTGTTATTATGCAGATTAGAAAAATGAATAGTGATTCATTGCAATCTGTCTGTTCCCAGAGGCTGGGCTCTGAAGTTGTGTGCTGAACTGCTTCTGAGACATAGAGCTGTAAAGAAAAGTTAGAGGAGAATGGTCAGATCTTAAGGCTCTGTATGCCAGACTGAAGAGTTAAATTTTATTACTTGTTCAGTGCCAGACACTTTATTATGGGAGTGGCATTATTCAGCTTGCATATTAGTAATATATTACTTTAGTTAACATTTTGTGGAGAATATATTAGAGTGATTAGTTTCATGTTTGTACTATGATATTGGTTGTAGCAATATTAATAAGTGGTTGAATATGACAATACAAATAGATCAGATACACATAGTTCAGAATCAACAGGGTTTTTCTTTTTCTTTTTTTGTATTTAGGAGATGAGAGAGGGGAAGGAGTAAAATGTCAGTTTTTCTCAATTAAGTAGATGCTAATGTCTTTCACCCTAATCATGAAAAAGACGGGTGCTACTTGACTGGGTACATATTCAGCTCAGGATTGCATATACTGAGTTTCCAGGGTTTATGGAATGTTGGAGTATAGATAGTACTTGCAGTTTGACATATGGATCAGAAACTATGGAGACATTTTGGCTTCAGAATAGCATCGATGGGTTCTTAGCCTATATACTAAAGTTAACTCCAAAGAAAAATAAGTTTATGCAAGATTAGTTCATAGAGAGGGGGAAAAAAGCAAGGTGTGGGGAGGGGAATGGAGAGCATTCTAAAACAAATCAAATAAGAAGAGTAAGAGTTTAGTCTGGTCAAGAGACTGAACAGACCCAAGACAAGTATGAAAAATAAGGTAAAAAGAGGAGAGTGTGTTTTCTCAGGATCAAAGAGAAGAAAATCATTCAAGGAAAACATTGAATAAATACACATATATGTCTGAAAGGACATTGTAAGAAAAATAATGTGAAAACACCCATCAATTAAGTCAAAAGGAAGGAGTAAAATACTCAGAAGATATTTAAGAACTTGAAGTCAATATAGTTATAAAAATATCAAAAAAGAGTAGATATGGATGGTTCACTTTTTGTTTTATTCCATATTAAAAATATGTATAGCATGCATTTATCACAATTAAAAAGTAGAAAAGGTCAACAAATGGACTAGAAAGATTAATTGAACTTGGAAGCAAGATCATTTTTTTCTTAATCTTGGCAATCTCAGATTTAATGGTTATTTGGTTGCAGAGCTCAGACTGCAGTGGGTGGAGGAGAGATGGGCAGTTGAGAAGTGAGACCTGACTAGTGGAGGGATCCTTCAAGAAGGCGTGTTAAATGTGAAATGGGGGAGAATCCAGGTAGCTCGATATTAAATTTCCTAATAGCAATGAGATATTGGGCTTCTATAATTTGATCTATTCATTTTTGTAGATTGCAAACATGAAGGAAAAATAACCTCACTTTAGAAACACAGTTTCCAAAGATAAGGAGACTTTATGTATTTATAGATGTATGTGCATTTATGTATTTGCCACAGAGAGCATTTTTTTTCAGGAGGAAGAAATTTTTCTTTTTGCTATGTCTAAGGAATGTGCTATTGTGGAAAAATAAGAATCAATGTGTTTTACTTAATATTTGTCACTCTATTTCCACATATCTGATACTTGGAGAAAAAAACAAACCTTCTCTCTACCAACTTAGCTACAGCCATTGGAAGCTTGTGAAATAACTGACAAAAGATAAACAGAAGAAAAGATAAAGTTTATTCATATATGTAGGAGTGCAAAAAGATGTGGCTCCTGCTACAGTTAGAATTAGGGGTTTATATATGGCCTTAATAAGAAGGGTTAGGAATTCAACAGATAGTGGGAAATTAATAAAAAACAAGTGGAGAAAAAAAGTGGAAGTTACGGAATGTTTTGTTTTTATGATTTCTTATCCAGGTCCAAGTGGTCTATTTCCTTTCTGGCTGCGAAACTCTCAAAGGGGGGATTTATGGTGGCTGTATTTTCTGGAAGCTTTGTTTAAATAAACAAAATAAGTTCAGATAAAGATTTCTCTCTACCTCTCCAGCTCAAGTTAGTTCACATGTTTTCAGTTTAAAATAATACCATATCTTGCAGTAAACCACCATGGTACATGTACACTTTTGTAACAAACCTGCATGTTCTGCACATGTATCAAAAAACTTAAAATAAAATAAATGAGGTAAAATAAAATAACACCATATTTATGGGCCGAAATGAATTCCATCACTGAGATGCTCAATTCTTTTTATATTTCAAATATGTCCCTTTACATTTTTTTTTGCTTATGCAATATATTAAATATAAAATCATTTAATTAAAAAGTCTTTAATGGCTTCTTATTTTACTTATAATAAACTCCATTCTCCATTCTCTTTTCTATCTATTTTAGCAGAATATAACCAACATTTAATGGTCTTGATTTCTACTTCTACCCTTTTCAAACTGTATGTTCTAGTTACAAAAAAGCAATGAGTGGTAACATGTCATTCACATAGTAACCTGTTATTTTCAATTATATTTTTTGTTAGTATTAATCTTTCTCTTAAATCCTTCTCAAGGAACAGCTGTGTTCAAATTAAAGCTTTGCTTATATTTGCATTCATGTTTGTGGTTATAAGAAGCGATATGTAATCCCTGTGCAAAGATTAAAATCCTGGTTCCAGTTTAATAGTGCACATTTTGGTGAGTAATTTTATTTTTTTCTTTTTGAGACAGAGTCTCACTCTGTACCCAGGCTTGAGTACAGTGGCCCAATCTCAGCTCACTGCAACTGCTACCTACAGGGTTCAAGCAATTCTCCCTGCTTCAGTTTCCCAAGTAGCTGGGATTACAGGCTCCCGCCCCTACTACACCAGACTAATTTTTTATTTTTAGTAGAGAAGAGGTTTGGCCATATTGGCCAATTTTTGTAGAGACAGCGTTTCACCATGTTAGCCAGGCTGGTCTCGAACTCCTGACCTCAGGTGATCCACCCACCTTATCCTCCCAGAGTGCTGGGATTACAAGTGAAGCCACTGTACTGGCCAATTTTGATAAGTAATTTTAACTGTAGTTGCTATGATTTCCTCATCTGTAAAATGATTCATAGAGTTGTTATGAGTATTAAATGAAACAATCGATGTTTTAAATAGTGCTTGGCAATGGTAAATATTTGATAAAAAGTAGACATTGTAGTTATATAATTTAAATTATTAGCTCTTAAGGACTAAATATGTCATTTTAGTTTCCTTTTATTTATCTTCTAGCATGTAAAGTCACCAGAATTTTTATATTAATTATAATCTAATAAACAGTTTATTGATACAAAAAATTTGCCAAATTACTAACTTTGAAGAAGTATTGTAATTAGTGAACATTTTTAAAAATCATAAGAATGTATAAAATTATGTGTTTAAAGTTTTATACATTTAGAATTAACAGTTTATAATTCTATAACATATTTTTAAAGTTGTCTCAAAATTACTGTGGAAATAATAAAAAGTTACGATACCCTAAAGTTTTTAAATAAGAACATGCTATAGTTGAAAATGATGAAATATATTCAAATGTGAATTACATTTAGATTCTGCTTATTTACTTAACCCCAGGATTTACAGTAGCACCATAAGAAACGTGCGATGATGTTGATTGAGGGAAATCTTAAAGGTATGTGTTTCCTATGGATACAGTAGAAATTTTCAAAGCAAATTTATACTTTAAAAATATTCTCAAGAACACAAATATAGTTAATCTTTAAAAAAAGAAACAAAGGGCTGGCATGGTGGCTCACACCTGTAATCCCAGCAGTTTGAGAGGCTAAAGTGGGCGAATCGCCTGAGACCAGGAGTTTGAGACCAGCCTGGCTAACATGGTGAAACACTGTCTCTACAAAAATTCAAAAAAATTAGCTGGGCATGGTGGTGGGCATCTGTAATCCCAGCTACCTGGGAGGCTGAGCAGGAGGCTCGCTTAAACTCAGAAGGCAGAGGTTGCAGTGAGCTGAGATCATGCCACTGGACTCCAGCCTAGGAGACAGAAAAAGACTTCATCTCAAAAAGACTTTGTCTCAAAAAAAAGAAAGAAACAAAGAAAGAAAAGAAAAAAAGAAAAAGAAACAAAGGCAATACAATGAATAATACAATGGAGCAAATGGTGCTGGAAAAATTGGACCTCTACACGAAAAAAAGAAATGAATCTAGAAACAGACCTTATAACTTTCACAAACATTAATTCAAAATAGATCATAAACCTAAATGTAAAATGCAAAAATACAAAACTTCTAAAAAATAGCATAGGAGAAAACTTAGGTGATTTTGGATATGGTGATGACATTTTAGATACAAAACCAAAGGCAAATTTTATGAAAGAAATACTTAAACTGAAGTTTCTTAAAATTCAAAACTGAGGCTTGTGGAACACAATGAAAAGACAAGCCACTGATTGGGAGAAAGTATTTGCAAAAAGCATATTTGATAAAAGATTGCTAATGAAAATATATAAAAAATTCTTAAAACACAACAAAAGAAAACAAGCAACCTCATTAAAAAATGGGCCAAAGATCCTAACAGATACATCACCAAAGATATGCAGATGCTAAATAAGCATATGTCATCAGGGAAATGCAAACTAAAACAATAATAAGTACACACATGCTAAACTGACCAAAATTCAGAACACTGACAAATTTAATGTTAATGAGAATATGACGTAACAAGAAGTCTCATTCATTGCTGGTGGGAACAAAAAACGGTACAACTACTTTCGAAGGCAGTTAGGCATTTTCTTATAAAGCTAAACTTACTCTTAGTACGTGTTCTAGCAGTCATCTTTCTTGATATTTATCCAAATGAGATGAAAACTTACATCCACAGAAAAAAAATTACACATGGATGTTTATAGCAGCTTTATTTATAATTGCCAAAACTTTGAAGCAAAGATGTCCTTCAGGAGTTGAATGGAAAAATAAACTGGGCTACATCCATTTAATGGGACATTTTCTAGCTCTAAAAAGAAATAAGCTACAAAGCCATGGAAAAGATATACAAGAAACTCAAACACATATTATTAAATGAAAAAAATGAGTCAGAAAGACTACATACTGTGGATACCAATTACATGACACTATGAAAAATGTAAAACTATGTAGTTAGTAAAAAAATTATTTTTTCAGGGAACGATAGGCTGAGGAGAGGTAAATAAGTGGAGCACAGAGGTTTTGTTAGGGCAGTAAAGTATTTTATAAAATAATATAATGGTGGCAAAATATCTTTATACACTTGTAAGCAAATTCAGAGACTGTATAACACCAATTGTAAAGCATAATGTAACCAGTGATAATCTGTCAATGTAGGCTCTTCAGTTGTCTCAAAAAAAAATACTAATAATAAAATAACATTTTTATAAGATATGTGTACATCCAAAAAATTTTTCCTCAAACTAATTCAAGAAATATCTTATTATATGAAGTTGCATAGGTAGGTGATGAAAATAATAATGAAATATACTAAAATAACGTATACAAATTATTTTCTAATTATTTTATATTAGATGAGGTTTGAGCTTAAATTTTTCTTTTTATCAATCTTTGTAAATTTTCCATGCTGAAAGTAGACAATTTACGTAATCCCTTCTGATATAAGGCTTTGCCTGAGTTTTAGTTTGGTTTTTCATATTTTTTGCATGCTTTTTAGATCTTCCCTTTTTTTTTTATTGTATTTTAGGTTCTGGGGTAAATGTGCAGATCATGCAGGATTGTTGCATAGGTACATACATGGCAATGTGGTTTGCTGCTTCCATCTCCCTGTCACCTGTATCTGGTATTTCTCCCCATGGTATCCCTCCCTAACCTCCCCATCTCCTGCTTTCCATCCACTAGCCCCACACAACAGACCCCAGTGTGTGATGCTCCCCTTCTTGTGTCCATGTGTTCTTATTGTTCAACACCCACTTATGAGTGAGAACATGTGGTGTTTTATTTTCTGTTCTTGTGTCAGTTTGCTGAGAATGATGGTTTCCAGATTCATCCATGTCCCTGCAAAGGACACAAACTCATCGTTTTTTATAGCTGTATAGTATTCCATGGTGAATATATGCCACATTTTCCCTGTCCAGTCTATCATCGATGGGCACTTGGGTTGGTTCCAGGTCTTTGCTATTGTAAACAGTGCTGCAATGAACATACGTGTGCATGTATCTTTATAATGGAACAATTTATAATACTTTGGTTAAACACTCAGTAATGGAATTGCTGGATCAAATGGAATGTCTATTTCTAGGTCCTTGAGGAATCGCCACACTGTCTTCCACAATAGTTGAACTAATTTACACTCCCACTGATTTCTTCACATCCTCTCCAGCATCTGTTGTCTCCAGATTTTTTAATGATTGCCATTCTATCTGGTGTGAGATGGTATCAGCCAGACAGAAAATTAACAAGGATATCCAGGACATGAACTCAGATCTGGACCAAGCAAACCTAATAGACATATACAGAACTCTGCACCCCAAATCCACAGAATACACATTCTTCTCAGCACCACATTGCCCCTACTCTAAAACTGATCACATACTTGGAAGTAAATCACTCCTCAGCAAATGCAAAAGAACAAAAATCATAACAGTCTCTCAGACCACAGTGCCATCAAATTAGAACTCAGGATTAAGAAACTAACTCAGAACCGCATAACTTCATGGAAACTGAAAAACTGGCTCCTGAATGTTGACTGGATAAATAATGAAATAAAGGCAGAAATAAAGATGTTCTTTGAAACCAATGAGAACGAAGATACAACTTACCAGAATCTCTGGGACACATTTAAAGCAGCGTCTAGAGGAAAATTTATAGCAATAAATGCCCACATGAGAAGCAAGGAAAGATCTAAAATTGACACCCTATCATCAAAACTGAAAGAGCTAGAGGAGCAAGATAAAAAAAACTCAAAAGCTAGCAGAAGACAAGAAATAACTAAGATCAGAGCAGAACCAAAAGAGATAGAGACACAAAAAACCCTTCAAAAAAATCAATAATTCCAGGAGCTGGTTTTTTGAAAAGATCAACAAAATAGACAGACTGCTAGCCAGATTAATAAAAAACAAAAGAGAGAAGAATCAAATAGATGCAATAAAAAATAGTAAAGGGGTTATCACCATCAATTCCACAGAAATACATACTACCATTAGAGATTACTACAAAC
Source organism: Plecturocebus donacophilus (assembly GCA_004027715.1). Taxonomy (NCBI): domain Eukaryota; kingdom Metazoa; phylum Chordata; class Mammalia; order Primates; family Pitheciidae; genus Plecturocebus; species Plecturocebus donacophilus. The sequence goes on from PVKP010030891.1 coordinate 26,163, forward strand.
AATTCTATGGACATAATCCAGAAGAAATGGATAAATTCCTGTACACTTGCACCCTCTAAAGCCTAAACCAGGAAGAAGTTGAAACCTAGAATAGATCAATAACAAGGGCTGAAATTGAAGCAGCGATTAATAGCCTACCAGTCAATAAAAAGCACAGGTCCAGATGGGTTCACAGATGAATTCTACCAGATGTACAAAGAAGAGCTGGTACCACATCTTCTGAAACTATTCCAAACAATCCAAAAAGAGGGAATCCTTCCCAGATCATTTTATGAGACCAACATCACCCTGATAGCAAAACCCAGAAGAGTCTGAACAAGAAAAGAAAACTTCAAGCCAATATCCATGATGAACATAGATGCAAAAATCTTCAATAAAATACTGGCAAACTGATTGCAACAGCACATCAAAAAGCTTATCCACCATGATCAAGTAGGCTTCATCCAGGGGATACAAGGCTGGTTTAACATATGCAAGTCTATAAATGTAATCCACTACATAAACAGAACCAAAGACAAAAACTACATGATTACTTCAATAGATGCAGAGAAGGCCTTCAACAAAATTCAACAGTCCTTTATGATAAAAACTCTCAATAAACTAGGTATCAGTGGAACGTATCTCAAAATAATAAAAGTTATTTGTGACAAACTCACAGCCAATATCATACTGAATGGGCAAAAACCGGAAGCATTCCCTTTGAAATCTGGCACTAGACAAGGATGCCCTCTCTCACCACTCCTATTCAATAGAGTATTGGAAGTTCTAGCCAGAGCAATCAGGCAAGAAAAAGAAATAAAGGGTATTCAATTAGGAAAGGAGGAAGTCAAATTGTCTCTATTTGCAGATGACATGAAGGTTTTTTTTTTTTTTTTAATTTTTGGTAGCATCAAGACTATCAAAATATTTGGATATAGAAAAAGCATTGAAAAAATTCAAAAATGTGGTAAATTATAGTTGAAATTTCCCCTTTGGGTCTGAAAGAATTAATGACTTAGTACTGTTAAAACAAAAACTTTGGGAAAATTAAAGTTAACAGATTTTAATTCTGAGAAAAGAAGTTCATAAATCGGGCCGCTCTCAGAACTGGAACAAATTCAGAGAGACTCCGGAGATGCTGCTTGGTCAAAGAAGATTTATAAATAAAGGAAAAGTGATGTACAGAAAATGGAAGTGAGGTACAGAGACAGCTGGATTGGTTGCAACTCACCATTTTCCTTACTTGAACACAGTTTGAACAGTTGGTCGCCTATGAGGGTTGAAGTATGGCTTCTGTGAT
>PVKP010030892.1:0-27490 GCA_004027715.1 Plecturocebus donacophilus
TCTCCCAGTCTGTGGGCATCAAAAATTCATCTGCAATTGCGGCATCCACTCGCTCTCTGCGCTTTCACTGGGAGCTACAATCCCGAGCTGCTGCTACGTGGCCATCTCGGATCTCTCTCCGCCTGGTGATGAAGTTTTTTCTGTTTCTTAGTTTTCCTTTGGCGGACGCCCGTTCCCCACAGAGCCGGACCTTCCCGGGTTCGCTGTGCTCGCTGTGAAACTCTCAGTCCTCAGCGCTTCCAATTGCTGTTTTCCTTGTGGGGATGGGACCAGCCGAGCCCGTCCGTCCCATATACTCCGCACCGGGAAGCACCGCACCGGCCAAAAGAGTCGCGCTGGCGACCTGTGTGGCTCCTCTGCCGGGAATCTCCCAGTCTGTGGGCAACAAAAATTCGTCGGAAAGTGGGGTGTCCACTCGTTCTCTGGGCTTTCACTGGGAGCTACATTCCTGAGCTGTTGCTAATCGGCCATCTTGGATCTCTCAGCATAATGTTTTCAAGGTTTATCCATGTTGTAGCATGTACCAGTACTTTTTTCCTTTTTATTGAAGAATAGTATTCTGTTGTATGGACAAACCACATTTTATTTTTAAGGGACATCTGGATTGTTTCAACCTTTTGGCTATATGAATAATGTTCTTTGAACATTCATGTACAAGTTTTTATGTCAACGTATGTTTTTATTGTTTTGGGCATATACCTAGGAGTAGAATTGCAGGATAAAATGTAATAATTTTATATTTAGCCTTTTGAGTAACTGTCAGACTGTTTTCCAAAGTAGCTGTACTATTTTATATTCCCACCAGCAGTGAATGAGGGTTCTAGAGTCTTTTGCATTCTCTCCAACTTTGTTATTATTTGTCTTTTTGAAATTATAACTATCCTAGTGAGTATAAGGTGGTATCTCATTCTGGTTTTGATTTGTACTTCTATGATGGCTAACTCGTTGTAGTTTTAATATGCATTTCTCTAATGGCAAATGATGTTGAACTTTGGTAGTATCTGTTTATGTCTTTTGCCCATTTTTAATCATGTTATTTTCTTGTTCAGCTTTTATAGATCTTAAAGTATTCTGGATACAAATTCTTTGTCATGGATGGGAAAAAATCTCTCTCTCTAGGTTTGTGGCTGAGCCCCCTATAACAAAACACAGATTAAGAGGAGAAAACCATACAAATGTATTTAATGTAAGTTTTATGTAACATGGAAGCTTTTTTAAAAAATTGTTTATTTTTTGCTTTTATTAATTGATACAGTAATTGTGCATATTTACAAGCTATAGAGTGATATTTTGATACATGTCTATGATGTGTAATGATCAAATCAGCATAATTAGCATATCCATCACCTCAAATATTTATCATTTCTTTGTGTGGGGAATATTCAAAATTCACTCTTCTAGCTATGTGAAAATATAAATTGTTAATTATAGTTGTTCTCCAGTGCTGTAGAACACAAGAACATATTCTATCTAGCTATAATTTTGGATCTGTTAACCAAATTCTGTTTTCTCTTCCCCTTCCCAGTCTTTAGTAGCTGTATACCACTTTCTACTTCTATGAGATCAACTTTTTTAGCTTCCACATATGGGAGAGAACATGTGGAGATTATCTTTCCATGCCTTGCTTATTTGGCTTCACATAATGTCCTCTAAGCTCATCTGTGTTGCTGCTAATGAAAGGATCTCATTATTTTTTATGGCTGAGTAGTATTCCATGGTGAATACGTATCACATTTTCTTTATCCGTATGTCTGCTGATGGACACTTGGGAGGATTCCATATCTAGGCAAATGTGAATAATGCTGCAGTAAAAATGGGAGTGCAGCTATCTCTTTGACACACTGATCTCCTTTCCTCTGGATATGTAACCAGTAGGAGAATAGCTGGATCATATGGTAGTTCTATTTTTTTTTTTTATTTTAATTTTTTTATTATACTTTAAGTTCTGGGGTACATGTGCAGAATGTGCAGGTTTGTTACATATGCATACATCCCATGGAGGTTTGCTGCATCCATCACCCCCTCACCTACATTAGGGATTTCTCTTAATGCTGTCCCTCCTATTCACTAGCCCCTAGCCCCCTGACAGGCCCCGATGTGTGATGTTCCCCTCAAAATGGGAGCTTTCATGACGTGATAAAGATCCAAAGAAATAGTTAAACTTGTGTATTTTTATACTTAGATTTGGTGAAGAGTGGATAGTTAGGGAGAAATATGATATAACAAAGGGGATTTGGTATATGATAATAAACTGGGGGAAACTTAGCAAAGCCTGTTTGTTCTGATTCATCTGTATGATGGACCATTTGTCTTCAGAGGTAGCAGTGTTTCCTCCTAGGGAAGTTTAGATAATCCTAGATTTTTATAACCTACTTCAGAGAAGAAGAGATGAGAGAAGAAGGTAAAGGTACTTTCCTACTTCTGCCATTTTTCAGTATTACAAGGTGGCATATTTTGGGGTAGCCATGTCCTGAACTGTACCAATCAGATACATAATTTTCAAATATTTTCTCCCAATCTGTAATTTTTCTCTTTCATTCTTTTATCTTTCACAAATTAAAAGTTTATTTTGATGAATTTAGTTTACTAGTATTTCTCCTTTTAAGGATTGCCTTCATTGTTGTGTATAAGAGCTCTTTGCCTAACCCCAGGCTGTGAAGATTTTTTTCTGTATTTTCTTCTTAAAGTTTTTTTTTTTTTTTTTTTAAAGAAACAAGATCTTGCTCTGTTACTCAGGCTGTAGTACAGTGGCATGATAATGGCTCACTGTAGCCTTGACCTCCCGGACTCAAGTACTTGATTCTCTCCCACCTCAGCCTCTTGGGTAGCCAGAAGCTTTTAAAATTTTATTTTCTTTATTTTTTATTTTTTAGAGTTAGGACGTTGCTCTGTCATCCAGGCTGTAGTGCAGTGATGCAGTCATAGCTTACTACATCCTTGAGCTCCTGGGCTTAAGCAGTCCTCCTACCTCAGTCTCCCAGGTAGCTGGAACTATAGGTGTGTGCCACTAAGCTTGACTGATTTTCTTATTTTAAGGGAAAATATTCAGTTTTTTACCTTTAAATATAATGTTAAAGGTTTTTTTTTTTTTTTTTTTTTTGTAGAAATACCCTTTATTAGATTGAGAAGGTTCCCTTACACTTCTGCTTTGCTAACAGTTTTCGTCATGAATGGATGTTATAGTTTGTCTAATGACTTTTATGCATCAGTTGGTGTAGTCTTGTTTTTCTTCTTTTAACTGTTAATATGGTAGATTGATTGATTTTCAAATATTGAATCAGCTTGCATTCTCAGTTAACCCCACTTAGTTGTGTTGTTAAATTCTTTTCATGTACTGGCACATTTGGTTTGCTAATACTTTGTTGAGAATTTTTACATCTATATTTATGAAGGATACTGATCTTTGTTTATTTTTTATTTTGGTACTGTGTTTAGAATTGGTATCAGGGTAATGCTGGACTCAAAATGAGCTAGGAAGTTTTTCATTTTTTCTTTTGAATTGCTTTAGTTTCATGCTACAAGTTTAGATATATTGTATTTTCATTTGGTTCAAAATATTTTATTTCCCTTGAGACTTTCTTTTTGATTTGTAGATTATTTAGAGGTGTCTTTATTAATTTCCATTTATTTGGACACTCCTTTTTTTGATTATATTTATATTATGTTCTGAGAACCCAATTCCTTGGAGTTTCCTTTATCATTGTCCATCCAGAAAACTGTGGCTATCATTACCTTGTACTGTTGCTGCCCCTGAATCAGGGGCTAAGGACTAGAGGACAGAGAAAAAACAAAAAAGCCATGGTAATGGCCCCACCTTCTCACATGGGTTATTTTTGAAGCTAAATTTGAACATTTCTTGCATCTTAGCACATCTGAATGGATTTAAAGACTCTAAAGTGACTCAATATATTCTTTATATAATTAGATTTTTTTTTTTTTGAGACAGTCTTCCTCTGTCGCCCAGGCTGGAGTGCAGTGGCATGATCCTGGCTCACTGCAACCTACACCTCCGGGGTTCAAGCGATTCTTGTGCTTCAGCCTCCCTAGTAGCTGGGATTACAGATGTGCACCACCATGCCTAGCTAATTTTTGTATTTTTGGTAGAGACAGGGTTTCGCCATGATGGACAGGTTTGTTTCAAACTCCTGGCCTTAAGTGATCCACCTGCCTCTGTCTCCCGAAGTGCTGGGATTACAGGCATGAGCCACCGCACCCGGCCTATATGATCAGATTCTTAATCCATTGATTCTCAACTGTGGTGGGAGAAAGGGAGGAATTCACATACCACAGTCTTGGAAATGGCATAGAGAAAGGGTTTCACAGCACATGTACTTGTGGTTGAAAATTATGACTTTAAATAAAAGATGAAAGTTTGTTGCCCATGTAAGTGATGTAGAAGCAGAAAAATACATTGAATCACTGGTTTAGACTATCAAACAATACATCTTCTTTGAGAGGGTGTGGAGGTCAGAGATCTATTTGGAGAAACTGGTGGAAGTTTTGGTGACTTTTCTCTAGAAATAAATACAGTCATTTTGTATAAATGAGTAAATAAATACATTTTTTATGTATAAATAAATGTATTTATTTATAAATAAATAAATACAGTCAATTTGTCTGTGTCTGTCTCTGAATGACAGTTACTATTTCAGATTTTTTTTCACATGCGGTTGATACTATAACTGTTGTAATTTTTTTCAGGTTTATATCTTATAGCTTTATTACCGGGGAGGGACTGAAAAATCCCTTTCTCTGATAGCCAGTTTAAAAATCCTGGGGAAATATTTGATTTGAGTCAGGTTAAACAGATTAAGGGCTTACTATAAAATACCTAATGGTTGTAATTCTTATGCAGCTGTATTGTATGAATACAGATCATAGGAACTTTGAGAGTGGGATGTAATAAAAGCTGGGACCTCCTGGTCAAAAATTTAGAACAGGAATATTTTATATAGTGTTATCTTCAGGGAAAATTAAAGTTTGTATATATTTTATGGGTGACCTCCTACCTTTTTTCCTGATGAATTCTGAGACTTTGCTAATGTTTGTTCACCCATTCAACAAATATCTGTGTTTCTTTTCTAATTTCAAAGGCTGCATTTCTACAGACTTTACTAGGATGTGTGCTCTTGGAGCATCTGCTTTGAGAACTGGCAGTGTTTAAGCAAAGGCTGAATACCCATTTCTCAGAGTTTGTGGAGGGCTTCATCTTAGTTTGGCTTCTCCTAGAGTAGGATTTGAGACAAGAACATAACCCTAGGTGGTTTATTTGAGAACTTACGTGGGAAATAGGAGTGAGAAGCCTGGGGAGTGAGACAGGGAATAAAGAAAAAAGTAAGACATTGCGATTGTTGCTGTGAGCAGTAGAGAAACCTCATGAGCAGTGTGTAGAATGCTACTCAGTATATTACTCATTTGAAAGGTGGAAGGCTTGAATATTTATCCGTAAGTTCTCATTCCCCTTTGATTAAAGATGTTAACTCTTCTGTGCTTGAAGCTATACTTGTGCTTCTGAAGACCCTGAGGCATAATGGGTTCCCTTGGGGTGGGATGTTAGAGGATAATGGGAGTATGAGCTCCTGCAGCTGTAACTGAAATGACAAATGGGCCAAGAGAGTGTGACATGAACATCAGAGGTGTCTGTTACAGGATCCTCACAACTAGAGTTTCTATAAGCTGCTTTTTTTTTTTTTTTGGCCCTAATAATAAGGGTTCTAATAGCTATTGTTTGTTGTGCACCTAGGCATAGTTATATTATTTCATCTCACTAAAATGAACCATCTCATTTTAGATGGTCTTGGTAATTATATTATACCAAGCAATATAAGAATATTATATTCTTTTCCAAGGTTTGATATTTTCCCAGGGTTGTAAAGCAATTCACCCTTATTGGAATTTATTTAACTCATCTGTTCTGAAGGATATAACAAAGGATTTGGAAATTGAGGTCTTCCAATGCACTTAACTATAAATGATAATAGAAGTTCTCATGGGAAGAGATAGTATATTCTATATAATTTTGTGTTTAAAGAATTCATGATGGCAGAATATTCCTATGCTATGTGCCAGGGTAGTTGAGCCAGGATTGTGTATAACATCCCAGCAAACAAGGATCAACCTACAGTTTTCTTTGAATTTGATGGTTAGATGATCTAATTCCCTGAATGAGCATGTATTTTCTCTTCAATGATACTGCCTAAAAGACTTAGGGTAGTTAGGAGAATTTTCTTCAACAGCCACCTTTTAGTCTCTTGCTCCTGTCCCACTTTCATCTCTGACTGATTATCATTGTGGTAGTCTTGTCTTCCATTTTATTAATGTCTCAGCATACCATTTTAGTGCATAGTTATTATGGATACGACATGCATCTGAGTTTGTTTCACAAATTTTAGATTCTTCTTTCCTTAGTTGAGACTTTAGACATTGTTATTCTGTTGCTGATGAAGTCTGTGGTTTATGTCCATCTTAGTTACTGCTTGTAAGTGGCCCCTCATTAAGGCTCAAGTTTTTATTTTGGTTCCAGATTTAGTATTTTGGCTTTAAGTTCAAATTTTTGTGGCCAACTCCCTTATAGTCTCTTACCAGTGTCCTTGACCATAGCTTTGGGAAAGACCCTTTTCTAGAAATTTTCTGTTGGCTCGTGATGTTAGCCATGCTGTTAGGCTATCCTTTTCATACTTAAGCTACTATATTGGATCCATCATGTCAGTCTAGCAGACTAGTTAAGAACACAAGTTTTGGAGTCAACTCTACCTACATTTGAGTTCCTGGTCTGATACTTCCTAACTCTGTGCTTTCCTTGTTTCTGTGTCCTGTTCTATAAAATGGACATAATAATTCCTGTTTTGTAAAGTATATAAAATGCATAGTACAGTGCTTGGCATATGCTATAAGTGCCTGAAAAATTATAAAATAGAACATTATCGTCACCGTCCTCCACCTCCTCAACATCATCATCATTATTCTTTCTTTTGTAGCTTCTTTCTTTTCCTTTTTGCTTCTTTCTCCCTCTCTACTTTTTCTTTCCTTTCCTTTTCCTTTTACCTTTCCCTTTTCTTTTCCCTTTTCTATTTCCCCTTTCCTTTTCCCTTTCCTTTCTCTCTCTCTCTCTCTCTCTCTCTCTCTCTTTCTTTTTGTAAATCTTACCTAGATTCTAATTTCTTGTTTGGTTTATCAGAACATCTTGGATTTTGTCTTGTTTATTTACAGTATTTTATGCATAAATATATAACAGGATTTTTTCCACTTGACCTTTTCCAAATTGTGACCTCCCGTGCACTCCTCAACCCAAAGCAATCTATCTTTGGCATCTACCATTCCACTGAAATAGCCTTGATCAAGGTCAACAGTGACCCTGTTGCTGTTGAAGAGTTGAAAATACTCTTCTCAGTCCTTATCTTTTGTGACCATTACCATCCAAAAAAGATGACTATCTCATTCTTGAAAGATTCTTCGCTGGACTTTTGTTTTGGCTTTACTCCATCTCATGTATTATCTTTTGCCCATTCATTGGACTATCCTTGTTTCTTAAGAGTTTGATTTCTACCTTTTTACTCGTTCTAAAATGTATTAAATTATATAATTTATATACACATGAATATATGTATCATATATGTTAGGAACCATAATAGCAAAATGAATTCTTTGAACCCACCATTCCAGTTTATACACTAGACAATTACCAGTACCTTTATTTTTGTATATTCTCTGTGGTAGGCTGAATAATGACACACCCACCCACCGAAAATGTTCATGTCTTAATCCCCAGAACCTGAGAATGTTACCTTATATGGCAAAAGGGACTTTGCATGCCTGGGCAACATAGCAAGACCCTGCCTCCAAAAAAGTAAAATCAAGTAAAAATAAAAATTTAGCTAGGTGTGATGCCATATGCCTGGAGTCCCAGCTACTTGGGAGGCTGAGACAGGAGTTTTGCTTGAGCCTAGGAATTCGAGGCTTCAGTGAGCTATGATTGTGCCAATGCATTCCAGCCTGGGTGACAGAGCAAGACCCCATCTCTTTAAAATAAAAAGGAGCAGAGGCTTTGCAGATGTGATTAAGTTGAGGATTTTGAGATGGGAAGATTATCCTGGTGGGCCTGATTTAATCACAATGGTCCTTATAAGAAGGATGCAGGTAGAGTCAGAGAATGAAACAGTTTAGAGTTGGTAGCAGAGATTGGAGTCATATGACTACATGTCAAAGAATGCCAACAGTCTCTAAAAGCTAGAAAAAACAAGAAACAAATTGTCCCCTGAAGCTTCCAGAAGAGACCATCCCTGCTGACACATTGATATCCCTTTGAGACTGATTTCCAACTTCTGACTACTAGAACTGTAAGAGAATAAATGTAATAAATATGTGATGTTTCAGTCCACCAATTTCATAGTAATTTGATACTGCAGCTGTAGGAAACTAATATACTTTCCCTGTGTCTCATTATCTACCATGACTTTGTTTACTGTTTACACTAAAGCCTAAATGTATATGATTTGTTTGCATCATATGTACTTTTCACTTAAGAAATTCAACACATATACATGGCAACTACAAATGGTAGAGAATTTTTTAAAAAACAGTTAAAAATGCAAGTTAATATTCTTATTCTTCTACTTAGTGATCATTTAGTACTCAACTAAAGAAACAGTAGTTCTAGTGCTGGAGGATTGGCTTATTAAGAGATAGTATGTGGGTCTCCTTTGGAGGGGAGCTTCCTAAATTAGAATTTCCAAAGATGATTTTTATTATTTGCAGTTTTTGCCTAACAGTGGCTTTAGGACCTGCTCTTCATGAAAGATGTGATTCTATATCTTTTACATGAATTCTAGATGCTTAGCTTTAACCAAGGCATCTACATCTTGAATTTTGCACAGGCATCTCAAATCCAGCAAATCTAAAACAATGTTATGATGATGATTTCCTCCACAACTTCACTTATTTTCCTTTTTTTTTTGAGACAGAGTTTCGCTCATTGCCCAGGCTGGAGTGCAATGGCACAATCTCAGCTCACTGCCCCCTCCATCTCCCAGGTTCAAGCGATTCTCCTGCCTCAGCCTCCCAGATAGCTGGGATTACAGGTATGCGCTAGCATGCCTAACTAATTTTGTATTTTTAGTAGAGACGGGGTTTCTCCGTGTTGGTCAGGCTGGTCTCAAACTCCCAACCTCAGGTGATCTGTTCACCTTGGCCTCCCAAAGTGCTGGGATTACAGGTATGAGCCACCACGCCTGGCCACACTTACTTTCCTTTACCAACATCAGGTCAGTTATCTAAGCCAGAAACCTATGTATTATTCTTGTTTCCTCCCTCTCTTAGGCCTCATATCAGCTAGTCATTAAATCCTAGTATTCATTTTCCTCTTAATCAGTTTCCATCTTTGCTGCAGCTGTTGCTATTGTCCTGCCTCCTAACTGATTGCTCTTCCTGTCATCAGTCACTTTGTTCTCCATGTTGGGTATATGTTGCAAAAGTCTAAACTTCCCAGCATGCCACAGTCTGTTATATTATTCTCTGTTCACTTCATTCTTTGGCATTCATAGTTTTATCAGTCCCTTCCTGACCTAATCTCTAGCTGTATATAAACTCTATATTTTAGTATTTCTAAACTGCTTGCAATCCCTAAATGTTTTTTTCTCTCTTTTATAATTAAGTTTCTGTCTGTCGAGACTATTTCTTCTGCTTTCCTATCTGTGCCTTCTCTGTCCCTGCCCCACCCCCAGCACCCTTTGCCTATTTAAGTCCTGTTTATCCTTCAGATGGCAGTTTAACCATCATTTTCTCTGAGGAGCATTATCTGAACTCACAAGTTTAGTTAAGTACTAATTCTATGATGTCTTAGAGCTCCCTCTGTTACCTCATCGTTATGTTCTTAGAAACTGCTACTTTAAGGGAAACAATGTATAACAAAACCAGTTTAACCATAGGCTAATTGATATAAAACAAGAGTTAAAAAAAAAAAAACCCATCACATTTCAAAAGAAAGGTCCAAACATTTCTAATATTAATCATTAAAATAAATTTGAGCTATACACACGTTTAAGGAAGATGAATAAAAACAAGTAAGATACTTATCCACTTATTTCAGTTCAGGATCAAGAGTGGCCAGAGCCTGTCCTGGTAGCTTAGAGCATAAAACAGGAACCAGCCCTGGACAGGATGCCATCACAGTGCAGGGCACACTGATAACCACACTCACTCATACTGGGGCCATGTATACATACATGTCAGTTCACCTCATATGCATATTTTTGAGATGTGGGAGGAAACTGGAGTACTCAGAGAAAACCCACGTGAACATGAGGAGAATGTGCAGACTCCACACAGACAGTATCTGTGGCTGGGAATCGATTTCGTTTTTTCTTTTTCATCAACAGATAAAGAAATGACTTGAACAAACCAATTCTGTTCAAAGACCTGCTGTACTTACTGTGCTTCATCATGATGGCTTGTTTACTTATCTGTGTTTCTCTTTAGACTTAAGTTCTTCAAGATCAGGAACTGTTTCTTCACCTGTATGTTTTTACAGGATAACATAGTACTTAGCATGTAATAGACACTTCATATAATAGATACTTGGTTAACATCTGTGGACTCATTTGATTATGGGATTATATAGAATTTTTTTTTTTTTGAGACAGAGTCTTGCACTGTCGCGCAGCTGGAGTGCAATAATGTAATCTTGGCTCACCATAACCTCTGCCTCCTGGGTTCACACAATTCTCCTGCCTCAGCCTCTCGAGTAGCTGGGATTATAGGTGCACACCACCACACCCAGCTAATTTTTTTTATTTTTAGTAGAAACAGGGTTTCACTACGTTGGCCAGACTGGTCTTGAACTCATGACCTTGTGATCCACCCACCTTGGCCTCCCAAAGTGCTGGGATTACAGGCGTGAGCCACCACGCCCAGCCTAGAAATTTAAAAATAATGCACAGCAGCATCTAAATAAGCAGTATAGTATTTTATATATTTTTTTCTTATGAAATACTCTTTGGGTTTTAAATGTAGCCATCAGGGACAATGTCAGAGATTACCAAAAAATGAAGACTTTTGTATGTAGCTTTGTGATACTTCTTCTTTCATACTATTGAATAATACTATTGCAAGCTTTATCTTATAGCAATATTAACTAAAATGTATGTATGAAATTCTGTCAGTAAGACAGCTTTCTATGTGATTTGGGTTATTAGCACTCCAAAGTTGTTCATGAAAGAATGGAAATGTATTGCAAATCTAAGTAATTGCCAATTGTAATTTTTTTCTGTAATAAATAGCTGTATAGCTGTTATGTTATAGATTTTAGAATAGCAGAATGCTTGGTATGCAGTATAAACCCAGACTTTTAAAATAGAAAATTACACATTCTGTTTATAGTCTGCATTAAATAAACTGCATTATTTTATTTAGCTAAACTTGTTCAATTCTATTTATTTTGGAAATAAAAGCAATTCAAAAATAGGAATCAACTAGACTTTAAGGCATTTTTAAATAGTGTAAATACTGTTACATTTTATTATTTTACTTGCTGGGAGTTGAGGGGTGGCAAAATAAGAAGCATTGGTGGAAATAAATTTGTGAAGATGAAGAATTCATGGCTTTTCAACCAAAATTTAAGCTACTAGTTATGTGATACTATACCACATTTAAAAGTTATGACATGGTTGCCACGACTGTACCGCACTTAATAGGTACTAATGTGTGAAAGAATTCAAGTAATATGCTAAATGTTTAATTTCCTTTTCAATCCTGTGTTGGATGATCAGTGAAAACAAAATTATCTGGCAGATACAGGCAGTATTGTTAAGAAAGCTTTTCCTTACAGTCCTGCTGCATCTCACTACACCTCCCATTCCCCAATGCAGTTATTTCTCCATGCATAGAAAAGTACCTCACATGTACCTTTTTCCTAGAAATTACCATTTGCATTCAAACTTTTGGCTTTGAAATTATTGTTTATATGTCTGCCTTCTTGCAATAAACTATAAAATCTTGAAAGCAAGTTATTATTGGGTCTAGCATCGTGCATAAGACATAATATGTTTCATAGTAGATACTCAGTGAATTGAGAATGGGAATGGGAATTAGAATTTTTTTTTTTTTTGAAATAGGCAATTCTTGTTGCCCACACTGGAATGCAATGGTGTGATCTTGGCTCACTGCAACCTCTGCCTCTTGGGTTCAAGTGATTCTCCTGCCTCAGCCTCCTGAGTAGCTGGCATTATAGGTGTCTGCCACCATGCCTGGCTAATTTTCATACTTTTAGTAGAGGTGGGATTTCACCATGTTGGCCAGGCTGTTCTTGAACTCCTGACCTCAGGTGATCCACCTGCCTCGGCCTCCCAAAGTGCTGGGATTACAGGCATGAGCCACTGTGCCTGGGCTCAACTGAGCTTTTTAAACATAGTCATGCTAATTTGTAGTTAATAAATATTAACTCCTGTTAGATCTTTCAAACTTCTCTTCAGAGTATTTTATTGCCTGGGTATTTACCAACATAACAAAAAATGTTTTTTTTTGTTTGTGTTTTGAGACAGTCTTTGTTGTCCAGGCTGGAGTGCAGTGTGGCAGGCTCTCAGCTCACTGCAACCTCTGCCTGCTGGGTTCAAGTGATTCTTGTGCCTCAGCCTCCCTAGTAGCTGGGGTTACAGGCGTGTGCCGCCACACCCAGCTAATTCTCTATTTTTAGTAGAGATGGGTTTCACCATGTTGGCCAGGCCGGTCTCAAACTCCTGACCTCAAGTGATGTGCTTGCCTGAGCCTCCCAAAGTGTTGGGATTTCAGATATGAGGAATATTTTTAAATTATGGGATATTATGAAAAGTCAATTGCAGAAGTACTGGTTTTACGTCTCATTTTCCTGTTGATCAGATTGGTTTTGTGATTAAAAGCAAATTGCATATGTAGTTCTGATAGTACTGTTGGGGCTTAGAGGTTCAGGGGAGCCTCGGCTCCCCTGAGAGGACGTTTCTCCAAGGTTCTTGATCTCCTGCTCTCTCAGGAATGAGAGAGGGGACCAGGTGTACTCGCAAAGTAAATACTGGACCCCAGAGTTTTTTGCAGGAAGTGAATTTATTTAGGTAGAGAAAGAGAAAAAAAAGAAGAGAGAAAACTTCCACGAAGAGTGTGGAAGGAGACTCCAGAGGGAAAATCCGCCCTGATGAGGGAGATAGGGACTTTTAACCTGGGAGGAATTCCCTCCTCCTCCAAGTCCCTTGGTCAATGAAAAGAGTTTCCTTAAACTTGCGCTGGAGTGACTGACCTTTGGTTCTTCCTGCATGAATGAAAATTTAAAACAGAGACCGTTAAACCTCCTGAGTTGAGAGAGATGGGAGCAAGGGCATGGTGCTGGGAAGTTCTTGCCCTTGAAACTACACCTCCTGGTGGACCCGGAAAGAGGACACCTTCCTTCATTGCCCCCTCTGAACAGGAAAGTTCAACTTCTGCTGGAACATGGGTGTCGATTGCTCTGTAGCTACTTCCTGCTGAAATGGGGCATAGAAGGGGCCCTGCAGTTAAGGTTTCCTCCAGCGGGGAGCCTTTCAGGGGTGCAGGTTGATCCTGAGGTCCGCAATAGAGCCCATGAGCCAAGGACGTCTGGGATTCCAGCAGCAGGACTAATTGTGACCTTATGGTTCTAGATGAAATGAATGTGACAAGGTGGTTAAAGATGAGAGGCCCAGAGGCCAACAAATATAGAATGGTTATAAATGAACCTAGGAGAGACTAGAGCCAGGATAGTCAGTTGTTAAACAAGCTTAACAATACTGTTTCTTGAAGGTCTTTAGCCCTGTGTTTGATTGATTCCTGAGTTCTATGTTCAAAACAATACTTGACTGATTTACAAAATGGCATTTTTCCTAGAAAGAGACAGGTTCCCTTTCCACTATGAAAGGGATAATCGGAGTTTGAGAGATAGCAAAGTTGAGGGTTATTGTTCTGTTAATGCCACGACATAAATTAGACTTATGAGTGGTTACTTCCCTGAGGATCTTGTTGGAAAAGCAGATGTAGATCTTCTAGTGACTCACAGGGTTAAGAAGGGTCAACTCCTGGAACTTCAGGCTGTGGAGTGGAGGGTGTATGACTTTCCTCAGGAGGTATCCAAGGCTTCAGCCGAGTGTGATGAATCACTGAGTTTATTCCCACCACCTTAACTGCCGTTAAGACTGGGTAGACAGAATAACCAAAAATGATCCTTCCCAGGATGGGCCTAGGGAGGGAAGTCTGAGGGGAGAGAATTAACAAGCACCAAGTCTCCAGGGCAGGAGAGGAATACTGAGAAGGCCATGCCAGTGTTCAGGAGAAGATGAGCTTCCTGGACCTTTATGGTCAGCTTTACCCGTGGCTCTGTGAGGGTGATGGCTCCTGCTGGCATTTGCTCCAGGCACCCTCAGTCCTGCCATTGGATCATGTGGTCAGACACCTCAGGCCCTAGGGACCTTCGTCCCCTGGGACAGTGTGCTTGCCAGTGATTACCTTGGCACAGGGGGCATGGACAAGGTGGTGGTCCATTCCTTTGGGGACAATTTCTTATAAAATGTTCCTTCAGGCCACACTGGTAACAGGCTCTGCCAGACTGGTGGCTAACCCAAGCCTTTCCCTCATTTGAGCCCCAGGGGTCTGCTTGCCTGAAAGCCATGACTAAGGCAGTAGCCTTTCTCTGGTCTCTCCTGTTCCTTTTAGCCTGTTCCTCTTGGTCTTTATTATAAAACACCGAGCTTGCCTGGTTCAGTAATGATTCTAGACTCTGTTCTGGCCCCAAGGCCAGTTTCTGGAGCTTCTGCCTGATACCTGCTGCTGACTGAGTAGTAAACTTGTCCTGTAGTATTACCTGACCCTTAATGGAGTCTGGTGATGGGGGTGTACTTTCTTAAGGCCTCCCACAGTTGCTCAAGGAAAGCTGTTGGGTTTTTTTCCCTTCCCTTTTGGGGCTAAGTTGTTCCACTTGGCAGTGGGTATTTCGGCCACTCTGTTTGGCAGAGAAAAATGAGCCGCTTCTTTAAAGACCATGTGCTAAATTGGTCCCAGTTTTCCAGTATACACTTTAATGGGGACTTGATCTTGGGAAGATTGGCACCCACCTGAAATTGAACACAAGGGTTGTCTGCACCCATGGTTAAAGAAATTACAGCCACTTGGACCTAAGGCATCCCTTAGGTAAAATGGGTACTGAAATGAAATGTTTTTTGGTCAGTACCCCAAAATTTCGTGTGCCCAGGATGCATGACCCATCTTATCAGAGGGCCTCCCATGTACTGGGTTTGAATTACGACCTACCAGCATCATAGGACTCACGCTCACTGTCTGCATGACCTCCAGTGACTACCATGAGGCTTGGAATGAAAGGGGCTATCATGTTGGGTAGTAATTGTACCAATGAGCTCCGACAAGGCCAGTGAGGCTCAGGAGATGGGTACCAATATTCCCCAGCAAAAGTCCAATTTACACAGGCTAATTTATAAAACTGCCCCAGAAGGGTAAACTTCTAGGGAGGGACCATTAGAGCACACAGTTCAAAGAAGGCAGGCCATGTGGCTGAGGCTGGAACAATACCCCCAAGACCTGGGCCTCCTCTCTCCACCCCATTTTCCATTGTAGGAAAATGCCTTTACAGATGCGAGACCTGCCGTTAACTATTTGGACCCTAGAACTGGTTTAACTATGATCTTCTAGATGGAAAAGTTCTGCCATAGAGAGAGAGCCAATCCTAAGCAAGACAAATCATACACCAAACACAAAGTCCCATAGCCTTCAGCTTCTGAATTTCCCAAAAGGTTTCTCTGATTCAAGACTGACTCTGCCAGGGATTTGAACCAGCAACCGTGCAGTTGCAGGGCGTAGGCCTTAACCAACTGTGCTAATAGGCCACTTGTGTTAAAGGAAGGCAGAAAGCTTTCTTAAGCCATATCTGAATGCGAATGCTGCACCCTGAGAAAGTGTGGCCTGCCGAAAGCTGGGCAGGGCTGACAGCCAGCAACCTCTTCCCTTCTCTCAGCTGGGAGAAAAAAAAGCCGTTTGCCACTGTCAGTTTAAAAGCCACGTTTGCAGCCGCTGTGATTTTAAAAGCCAGGCCTCGGCGCTGCCCTGCTATGTGCCAGACGGGAAGGCCTGCCCCACCTCTTGCGGCGTTTCATTCTGCCATGATGCCGGGACCATGTGTGCACCCTGGGCCACTCCCCCAGCTGCTGCCTACACAGGGACTCACTGCTGGCAGGTGAACGCCCTGAAGGAAGTCCCCTTGTTCTGTCCCTGACTGTGGTTTTATGCTGGCCCCACCTCTGGGACCAAGCTACAGCCAGCAAAAGCACTTCCCCGCTTTGCTTTTCTCTCTCCTGGCAGTGCTGGCAGCTGCGGCTTGCTGTGCATGCCCAGCCCACCCTCCGGGCTGGGCTGTTCCCAGCGGGCATGGAGGGAAGGCCTGTGGGGGAGTGCTTACCCTTTCTACCCCACAGGCTCCTGCAGGTTGTTGTCCCAGAGATAATAGCTGAGCCTAGCAGGCAAAGAGCGAAAGGCATGGCAGGGAGTGCTCACCCGAGTCTCCGCCCCACAGGCTCCTGTAATAGCTGAAGGATAGAGAAGGAGCAGAAAGCAGAGAGAGAGCTTGGAGGAAAAACTGCGCTTTTATTCCGGCTGGTGCGTGCCGCTTAAGACGGGCTGGGCTGCGCTCCTGCAGCTCGTGGCCCGCTGCTTCAGTTCCCTGCAGCCCTGCCTGGCTGTGGCTGCTTCAGGTGTTCTTAAAGAGGACAGAATGGGGCTGGTTTTACTTATAGTTCTAAGTTATATTCTCCTGGCTGGCTCGCCAAAATGTTGGGGTTCAGGGGAGCCCTCAGCTCCCCTGAGAGGACATTTCTCCAAGGTTCCTGGTCTCCTGCTCTCTCAAGAATGAGAGAGGGGGCCAGGTGCACTTGCAAAGTAAATACCAGACCCCAGAGTTTTTGCAGAAAGTGAATTTATTTAGGTTGAGAAAGCGAAAAAAAAAAGGAGAAGAGAGAAAACTTCCACAAAGAGTGTGGAAGGGGACTCCAGAGGGGAAATCCGCCCGGATGAGGGAGACAGGGACTTTTAACCTGGGAGGAATTCCCTTCTTCTCCAAGTCCCTTGGCCAATGAAATGAGTTCCCGTAAACTTCCACTTCAGTGATTGACCTTTGGTTCTTCTTGTGTGTGCAAAAATTTAAAACAGACCGTTACACCTCCTGGATGGAGAGAGATGGGAGGAGGGCATGGTGCTGGGAAGTTCTTGCCCTTGAAACTACGCCTACTGGTGGACCCAGAAAGAGGACACATTCCCTTAATACTTAATAAAAATTTATTGACTTAGGCTTTTAGGTAACTGTTAATAATTTATAAGGGAAGCTAGTAGGATTTTTAATTACTCATTCAGTTCTAGGAGCCTACAGTTTTACTGACTGGATTTGGATCTTATAGTAAATAATTGTTGAGTTTTTCCTAAACAGTATGAAGACCTATACAAGAATAAATTGAATAACAAGCAGACTATTTTCTTCATTAAGCTAACCACCATGAAATTTGTGTGTGTGTGTATGTGTGTGTATGCACCTGTGCCTGTGTGTGTTGTAATTTACTTTTTTGTGGCCTTTTGTGCTTTTATGCATATATTTTTTATGTTACATTTCTGAGCTGATAAATATTTTGTTCCTTTGTTTTAAAACTGTATTGGAATTTTCTATTAATTTTAAGCAAATTATCAAGTACATGAAGTTTGTAGACATCCATTTTAAAAATTGTTTTTTAAAGTGGCACTTCTTTGCTGACAAGTACACAATATTTTCAGTTTTTCTTTTATTAACAAATCATCTCCTCCAGGTGCAGTGGCTTACGCCTGTAATCCCGACACTTTGGGAGGCTAAGGCAGGTGGATCGCTTGAGGTGAAGAGTTCAAGACCAGCCTGGCTAACATGGCAAAACCACATCTCTACTAAAACTACAAAAGTTAGCTGGGTGTGGTGGTGGGTGCCTGTAATCCCAGCTACTGGAGAGGCTAAGGCAGGAGAATCGCATGAACCTGGGAGGTGGAAGTTGCTGTGAGCTGAGATCAAGCCATTGCACTCTAGCCTGGGCAACAAGCCTGGGTGACAAGAGTGAAACTCCCTCTCAGAACCAAACCAAAACAAACAAAAAAATAATCTCTGGTTACAGTCATTTATGACTAAATCTTTCCTTGATTTGTATCTGATTTCAGAAAAATGATTACACTAGAACAGGCCATAGGTAGCTGACTTTATCTACTGTAGTTGTTCAGGAAAATGAATTGTTTAGTTATTTTTAATTTGAACCTTTTCTTTTAGTTGAATCTAATCTAGCAACTTTGATTTCTCAAAAGTAATAATAACGATCATTGCTAATAATTTTGCTTGGAATAGGTAAGGAACTATACTAAGTGTTTAACATTTACATCTCATTTAAGTTTCTCAGTAGCTTGACAAGGTGATACCTTGGCTTACTAAAGATGA
This sequence comes from Plecturocebus donacophilus, assembly GCA_004027715.1. NCBI lineage: Eukaryota > Metazoa > Chordata > Mammalia > Primates > Pitheciidae > Plecturocebus > Plecturocebus donacophilus. Next base: position 18,473 of record PVKP010030892.1, read on the forward strand.
GGTAGACAACGTATTCTGATTATAGGAATTGTCACCTGTCAAGCCATGCTATGGTGTCCTCTATGAAGAGGTGGTTCATGGGCCCCATGATGAGAATCTTAGTTCACTAAAGCTAAATAACAGTAGTAGTCTGACGGCAGTACTGGTCAGGTCAGGCAACAGTATCTTCCACCAAGTAGTAAATCCTAGGCCCAAATGGAGCTCTGAACGGTGTGTGTTACTCTAAAAGTCTGGGCTGCTGAGCCTGCTAAATCATACAGCCTTGTCTAGTGGTGCCCAAGCAGGTTTTCTAGCTAACCATATATTTCAAATACCACTCATTTCATTAAGGAAAATAATTTCAATGTTGATTTATGCCAGTCAGAAAAATGCTTTGATACAAATTTTGATAATGGTGTTTGAAGTTCATATTCATAAATAACCACTTCTCATGAGTGTAACTATCTCTAGGGTTTGATTAAAAATAACTTGTACTGTTAATACTGAACATTATTTTTCTTACTTCAACAGCTGGACTAGCTAACATTCATTGAGCCTTAACCAAGTGCTAAGCACTTACTAAGGTTTTAATGTACATTATCTGATTTAATCCTCACCATAATCATATGTCATAAGTAAAAATATAGTCAACATTACTTTTCAATGTAATATTTTGAATAATGCAGTCATAGAGTTTTTTGTGTGTTTGTTTGTTTTTGAGACAGAATCTTACTCTATCACTGAGACAAAAGTTCAGTGGCACAATATCAGCTCACTGCAACTTCCACCACCTGGATTCAAATGATTCTTCTGCCTCAGCCTCCTGAGTAGCTGGGATTACGGGCATGTGCTGCCATGCCCAGCTAATTTTTGTATTTTTAGTAGAGATGGGGTTTCACCATGTTGGTCAGGTTGGTCTCGAACTTCTTACCTCAAGTGATTTGCCCACCTCAGCCTTCCAAAGTGCTGGCATTACAGGCATGAGCCATCGTTCCTGGCCGACTTATGTATATATAAAATAAATTCTAAGAGTCTCCCTCTCTGTCCCACATATTCATTTACCATTGCTTACCCCACTCCCAAAAAAATCATTATTAGTTTCTTATACTTGGAGTTTGTTTATTCATATTTAAGAAAATACATTATTTGTCCCCATTTTTTCACAGAGGAGGCATACTAATCATAATTTTCATTTTGCTTTCAATTTTTTAACTTTTTACTAAAATTTTCACACATGCAGAAAAGTTAAGTGGAGTATGGTGAATCTATAAACCTACCACCTAGATTTAACATGGTTAGCAGGTAAGTATTTGCTGGTTTTTGCTTATTTTGCATATATATGTATATAAATGGGTCTTGCTCTGTCTCCCAGGCTGGAATGTGTGGTGCTATCATGCTCACTGCAGCCTCCACCTTCTGGGCTCATGTGATACTCCCCACCTCAGCATCCCAAGTAGCTGGGACCACAGGCATGTGCCACCACACCCAGCTAATTTTTGTATTTGTTGGCAGAGATGGGATATCACCAAGTTGCCCAGTCTGGTTTTGAACTCTTGGGCTTAAGTAATCCACCTGCCTCAGTCTCCCAAAGAACTGGGATTACAGGTGTGACATCATGCCTGGGGATACTTTGATTTTTTTAGATAAATTACCACTCAGTCAATAAAGGATTTAAACTAAAAGAGTTGCATGATTGGGTATAATTACTGGTTTAGGTTCATGGTGTCTTTGAAGAAGAGAAGACTAGAGGCAGAGAGACCAGTTATTAATAAATGATTAATAAGTGTACAGGAATATCTTGGAGATACTGCAGGTTTGGTTCCAGACCACCACTTTATTGTGCAAATATCATGGTAAAGTGAGTCACACAATTTTTTTTGGTTTCTCAGTGCATATAAAAGTTATTTTTTCACCACACTGTAGACTATTAAGTGTGCAATAGCATTATGTCTAAAAAAAAATGTACATATCTACTTTAAAAATCCTTTACTGCTCAAGCATGTTAGTGATCATCTGAGCCTTCAGAGGGGTTCTCTTTCCTCTCTTGTCATCTGATGAATTGGTCCTGCTTGTTACTAGAGGGAAAGAAGTGAACACTGTTTCTCCATACACCAGCTACTTCATGCCAGTTACTTAACTGGTTATTTAATTCTACCAGTGATTCTTTGAGATATTATTTTTCTTATTTTTGCAGATGAAGAAATTGAAGTGCAGAGTTGTGAAATAATTTGTTCAAGATTATATTGCTCTTAAGTGGCAGATCTGGAATTTTACATGAATCTGACTAACTCTGAAGTTACTACATGACTCTTTTCCAGTTTGTTTCATGAAGTGAAAAAAACATGAATGCTGGTGATTTTTGTTTTCTTCTGCTTGTATTCGTTATTCTTAAAGATGTGATCATCAGCTTTTTAGAAAACAGTATGTCAGCCTTTTCACAAATACGTCACTCTTAGGCACTTTATCTTTGAATTGAAGTATGCAGCTTGTACCAACTAGCTTTCCCTTTGATGTAATGTTGCCAAATAATGAAATATCGTGCCCTATAATTTCAGCATATTTTTTCAATTCACTTTTTATTTTATTTTAAATGTATTTTTGATACAAATGTAATCCCAGTGGTTTAAGGGCTGATACAGAGAAGTTTTAGACCAAAAAATCCTAAACTGAAGCAGAAAGTGACAAGTTGAAATACTTAAATGATGAGAAAATGCATAGCCATCTTTAAAAAAAAAATGAGGAGGAGGCTGTCTATCCAAGATGACACAGTGGCATCAGAGCAGTTGTGAAGCAAATCATCTAATGGCTTTTTGACTCCTTTGGACCTTCAAAAGCGTAAGAAAATAAACTATTCTGCCCTTAAGGACCATCTTTTTAAAAGATGTCGCTTTTTAAAAGTGACATCTTGATTTATTTGAAAATAGTAAACTCTCAAGCTATAACACTCCCAATCTTAGTCAATGTAAAACAGACATCATACAACTTAAATTCTCATGTAGTAGTCCTTAGAGAAGTACTTGAGTAGAGAATTGCTTATCAAGTTGTATTAGTCAGGATACTAAATCCTTAATACCTATAGCTTAAAATAACAGAGATTTATTTCTTGTTCATGCTGTATATCCCTTATGGGACAGTCAGGAATGCTACTCCATGTATCCTCACTTGGGAACTCAGAAAAACCACTGTTGGTTGCCGGGATGTATGAAAAGAGGCAGTTATGCATTGACTTCTAAAGCTGCTGAATAATGTCATTTCCCCTCATATTTCACTAATTTAAGTAAGTTACGTTCCTACACCTAACCAGAAGTGGCAATGGAAGTGTAGTCTCAAAATATGGTTAGTAGGAGCATGTGATGGTTAATACTGAGTGTCAACTTGATTGGATTGAAAGATGCAAAGTATTGATCCTTGGTGTGTCTGTGAGGGTGTTGTCAAAGGAGATTATTATTTGAGTCAATGGGCTGTGAAAGGCAGACCCACCCTTAATCTGGGTGGGCACCGTCTAATCAGCTGCCAGTGCAGCTAGAATATAAAGCAGGCTGGAAACACTAGACTGGCCTAGCTTCCCAGCCGTACATCTTTCTCCCATGCTGTATGATTCCTGCCCTTGAACATCAGACTTCAAGTTCTTCAGTTTTGAGACTCAGACTGGCTTTCCTTGCTCCTCAGCTTGCAGATGGCTTATTGTGGGACCTTGTGATTGTGTGAGTTAATACTTAATGACATATATATATATATATATTTATATTTATTATATTTATATTTATTATATTTATATATATATTATATTTATATATATATTTATATATATTTATATTTATTTATAATAACATATATATATATTTTTATATATATATATATTTATATATGTATTTTTATATTTATATATGTATCTTGTTAGTTCTGTCCCTCTAGAGAACCCTAATACAGAGAAGAACTGGAATATGGATGCCCAGCTGGAATGACGAACAAATAAGCCTTTTGAGGAATATTCAGAATTATGCATGATTGATTGGTAGAATTATTTTTTAAAAAATGCCAAGTAGCTTTGAAGTAATCTTGTTTTGATTGCATGAAGGATCTTGATGCTGAAAGGTGAACTAGGCAGTTTAGCAAAAAATGTCCAGTAGTGGAGTAAACTGGTTCATTGGACATCCTTTTCCTTGTGTTTTGTCTGTTAAATTTTCGTAAGTATATTAAAGATTTGCTCTTATGTGCTTGTTTATAACATAAATCTATTAATAAAGAAAGATTCACAATTATCAACTATTTTATGTGAAACACATGTTGAATACTGATGCTATGCAAAGTCTAAAAAATCAAGAGGTTAGTAATTGGTAGGACATACGACAAAAAGTATCACATATTTTGTATTACGTTGACAAGCACTAGTCATTTTTAAAAAGTATCTAATTTGGGAAAATTTGCTCCATGAGGCAGTACAAATGAATAATCATATTGAAGTTCAACAGTTTCAGTCTGGACTTCTAAAATTGTTCTGAGGAGATGAGTGATTAATAAATACAAACATGGTATTTTTACGTACATACATGAAGAGGCTGTCTCTAGGTAGAGTTATAAATCTTTGTGTGTGTGTGTCTTTATTGGTGTTGTAAAGCAGGGTTTATCTGTTTCTTCACAAGGCATGCTCTTTTTAAAATATTATGGCAGATTATACATACTATGAAATTTACCTTTTTAAACATTTTAAAGCATAATTCATTGGCATTAAGTACATTCACATTGTTGTGCAACCATTACCATCATATATCTCCAGAACTTTTTCATCTTCTAAAACTAAATCTGTACCCATTAAACAGTAACTCTCTGTTCTCCTCCCATAAGCCCCTGGCAACACCATTTACTTTCTGTTTCTATGAGTTTGACTACTGTAGATACCCCATTTAAATATAATTGTATTCTATTATTTTGTGATTGGCTTATTTTACTTATCACAATGTTTTCATGGTTCATCCATGGTGCAGCATATGTCATAATCTGCTTCCATTTTAAGGCAAAATGATACTCAATTGTATGTATATACGTTTTGTTTACACATTCATCTACCAGCGGACAGTAGGGTTGCTTCTGTCTTTTGGCTGCTGTGAATAATGCTGCTGTAATCATGAGTGTACAAATATCTGTTCTAGTACCTGTTTTAGTTTGAATATAAATCCCAAAGTGAAGCTGCTGGTAATGGTTGCACAACAATGTTAATGTACTTAATGCCAATATGGTAATTTTATTTTAAATATTTTGAGGAATCACCCTACTGTTTTCTGTAATGGCTATATCATTTTATATTTCCACCAGCAGTGAACAAGTGTTCCATTTTCTTCACATCCTTGTGAGTCCTTGCTACTTTTTGTTTGATTTTTGTTTTTTGGGGGCTGATAATAGCTATCTTAATGGAGATGAAATAGTATCTCCTGGTTTTCTTTTTCATTTTCCTAGCATTATTTTGCATGTTTTTGTATGGATATATGATTTCGGCTATTTGGGTAAATACCTAGGAGCGCAGTTGCTGATCGTATGTTAAAACTATGTTTTAGCTTTGTAGGAAACTGCCAGACTGTCTTCCAAGTTGGCTGTACTATTTTGCATTCCCACCAACAGTGAATGAGACTTCTGTTCTCTTCATCCTTTCTAGGATTTGGTGTGGTATTTTTGATTTGAGCCATTCTAATAGGTGTGTAGTGCTATCTTCGTTTTAATTTGTAATTTCCTAATGACATATAATATTGAGCACCTTTTCATATGCTTATTTGTCACCTGTGTATCTTCTTTGGTAAGGTGTCTGTTTAGATCTTTTACCCACTTTCCAGTTGGGTTGTTTTCTTACTGTTGAGTTTTGTTGTTATTGTTTTGCGACAGGGTCTCCCTCTGTTGCCCAGGCTGGAGTGCAGTGGCACAATTTCTGCACACTGCAATCACTGCCTCTCCTGGCTCAAGTGATTCTTCTGCCACAGCCTCCTCAGTAGCTGGAATTACAGGCACGTGCCACCAAGCCTGGCTAATTTTTTGTATTTTTAGTAGAGACGGGGTTTCATCATGTTGGCCAGGCTGGTCTTGAAATCCTGACCTTCAGTAATCTGCCTGTCTCAGCCTCCCAAAGTGCTGGGATTACAGGCATGAGCTACTACACCCGGCATTGTTGAGTTTTAAGAGTTCTTTGTTTATTGCAGATACAGGTTCTTAATCAGAAATATGTTTTGCAGATATTTTCTCCTAGCATGTGGCTTTTTTCATTTTTTTAATATTAACAGTATCCTTCACAGAGCCAAAGCTGTTCATTTTAATGAAGCCCAACTTACTCATTTTCTTTTCATGGATCATTGTTTTGGCATTGTATCTAAAAACTCAGTACCAAACCCAAGGTCACCTAGATTTTCTCTTATATTATCTTTGAGAAATGTGATCATTTTGCTTCCTACATTGATGGTCTGTGAGCCATTTTCAGTTAGTTTCTGTGAAAGGTGCATTGTCAATGTGTAGACTGATTTTTTGCATGTGGATATCTGGTTGTTCCAGCGTCATTTATTGAAGAAAGTGTCTTTATTGGGTTGCCTTTCTTTCTCAAAGATCAGCTAACTGTATTTGAATGGTCTGTTTCTGTTCCATTCATTTATTTATGTTATAGCTCATATCACAGTCTTGATTACTATAGCTGTGCAGTGTGTAGTAAGTCTTAAATTCAGGTCATATCAGTCTTCTGACTTCATTCTTCAGTTTTACATTGGCTATTTTGAGTCTTTTGTTTTTCCATATGAATTTTAGAATCATAACCTGGAATAAATCCCATTTGGTCATGGTATACAACTCTTTTTATGCATTGTTGAATTCAGTGCTAATATCTGTTAAGGATTTTAGCATCTATATTTACATACTTAGAATTAGTCTGTAGTTTTCCTTTCCTGTATTGCCTTTATCTAGTTTTGATGTTTGGGTAATGCTAGAAGAGATTGTAGAGATTTAGTGTCATTTCTTCCTTAAAATGTTTGGTAGAATTCACCATGAAACCATCTGGCATTGTGCTTTTTTTTTTTTTTGGAAGGTTATTAATTACTGATTGAATATCTTTAATAGATATAGGCCTGTCCAGATTATTGCTGTTTGTGAGAGTTTTAGTAATTCCTGTTTTTCAGATAATTAGCTCATTTCATTTAAGTTACCAAATTTGTGGGCTTAGAGTTGTTCATAATATTTATCTATTATCTTTTAATGTCCATTAGATCAGTAGTGATGACATCTGTTTCATTGTATATATTAGTGTTTTGTCTCTCTCTCTGTCTTTCTATATCTCTCTCTCTCTCTGTTAGCCTGACTAGAGGTTTATCAGTTTTAATGCTCTTTTCAAAGAACAACTTTTGGTTTTGTTTATTTTTCTTTACCAATTTTCTATTTTCAATTTCATTGATGTTTACTGTATTTTTTTTGTCTTCTTCTTGCCTTAGGTTTATATTGCCCTTTTTTTTTTTTTTCTAGTTTTCTATGGTGGAAGCTTAGATTACTGAACTAAATAATAATAATCTAAGCTTCCACCATAGGAACCTTTCTTCTTTTCTAATATATGCATTCAGAGCTATAAATTTTTCTCTAAGCACTGTTTTTGGTGCATCACACAAATTTGGAAAATTGTACTTTTATTTAGTTCAAAATATTTTAAAATTTTTCTTGAGACTTTTTTGACCCATGAGTTATTTAGAAGTGTGTTGTTTGATCTCCAAATAATTGGAGATTTTCCAATTTTCTGTTACTGATTTCTATTTTAATTCCATTGCTGACTGAGAGCTTGCATTGTGTGATTTCTATTCTTTTAAATTAGTTAAGGTATGTTTTATGTCCAAGAATATGGCCCATCTTGGCAAATGTTTCACTTGAGTTTGAGAAGAATGTGTCTTTTGCCGTTGTTAGATGAAGCAGTTGACAGATGCCAATTATATCCAGTTAATTGATTGTGCTGTTTAGTTCAACCATATTCTTACTAAAACTCTGCCTACTGGCTCTGTCAATTACTATTCGAAGAATATAAAGTGTCCAACAATAATAATGCATTTCTCCTTGTAGTTTTATCAGTGTTTGCCTAGCATATTTTGACATTGTTTTGTTAGGTACATACACACTAACAATTGTTAGGTCTTGTTGAAGAACTGACCTCTATATCACTATGTATGCCTTTTTCATCCCTGATAATTTTTCTTGTTCTAAAGTCCCCTTTGTCTGACATTAATATAGCTATTGAAGCAAGATTTGATTAGTGTTAACATTGCTATGTCTTTTTCCATCCCTTTACTTTTAATCTGTCTTTATATTTAAAAATGGGTTTCTTTTCAAAGTCACATGTAGTTGTCTTATTTTTTAATCTACTCTGATACTCTATTTTAATTGGTGTATTTAGACTATTCACATTTAAAGTGATTATTGATATCATTAATAGTAATATCCATTGTGCTTATATCATCTGCATTCCCCCTCCCTTTTTGGAATGATTTTTCTTTTGCTTTGTAAGCATTTTTTTTCTTTCTTCTAGAGATTAGTCTTTTTCTTTTCTTTTTTTTTTTTTTAGAATAAAAAGAATGAAAGAGAGAAAGAGGAAGAGATTTTAGAAAAAGAGAAAAGGAGAAAGAAAGAAACAGCAAAATAAAGAAAAAAAGAATGAAAGAGAAAGAGGAAGAGATTTTAGAAAAAGAGAGAAAAGGAGAAAGAAACAGCAAAAGAAAAAAAAAGAATGAAAGAGAAAGAGGAAGAGCTTTTAGAAAAAGAGAGAAAAGGAGAAAGAAAGAAACAGCAAAAGAAAGAAAAAAAGAATGAAAGAGAGAAAGAAAGAGGAAGAGAAAGACGGAGAGAGAATGGGATTCTTGTTTTATTGCCCAGGCTAGAATACAGTCTAAAAATGGGTATTAAAAACCTCTTTTATGCCAATAATTGTGTTTAACAATGGAGACAGGAAGGAATAGGGGATGAAAATAACAAGCAGCCAACCAATATTTTATTTAAACCTGTGAAATGCTATGCAATTGCTGGGGAGTGATTTACTTC
>PVKP010030893.1:0-27489 GCA_004027715.1 Plecturocebus donacophilus
AGGCAGCTGGGGGGGCAGTGGGGAGGGAGGGGGCCGGACCTGCCAACAATAGGACCAGCTGTGCTTGCCCCCACCCCCACTCTCACCCACCCAGGACTGGCTGGCCAGTAGAAGCTTACCTCTGCCCTGGCCAGTTCCTCTGCCCACCCCCACCCCAAGCCCCAGGGAGGCCCACTGCTGGCGGGAACCCAAGCCTTGGGTGAGCCTCCGGGCCAAGAGGCGTGGAGCTGAACAGACGGGCTCTGCCCAGGCCAGATGTTCTGGGGCGGCTCCTCCAGCTCCAGGCTGCCTCTATGGCATCCCCGGCTTCCCCCAGGGAAGCAGGAAGCCCTGGGCCCTGCAGATGGGGAGGGAGGAGGCCCCGCCTGGTGTGGGGGGTTCCTGGGGCTACCCCAACCTGGATTCCTACTGGCCTGCCCCTTTCTGGCCTCCCTTGGCTGGGGAGGGGGTGGTGGACTGGCTGGGCTGGGTACCTGCCTCCCGCCCATCCTGGGCCACTGGAAGGAAACGTGGGCGAGGCAGACCGCCCAGGCAGCCCGCTGTGCCTGCTGGGCCCCCATGCTCCGGCCGAGTCGCGTGCCCCCCGCCCACCTCACTCCCCTTCCCCCTGAACACACACGGCAGGCCCGGTGTATGGGGAGCCAGCTGGCACCCCGTCAAACTAGCAGCCAGGCATGCTGCCCGGGCAGCCAGCCAGGCTCTCACCCCGGCCCGCCCGCCCTGGCCTCTGCCGCTCAGCTCACAGTGCTGCAGCTCCATGTGGCCTGTCCGCCTGTCAGGGAGCACGGCCGAGTGGCGGGGAACCCCCGAGGGGAGGGGATCCTGAGGGGCGGGGCAGCAGAACTGAAGGCAGTGCAGGGGCAGCGAGGTGGAGGCACCAGCCTCACGGGTGTGTGGCCTTGGAGGCTCTGCCACCCTCAGGGGCACTCTCCTACCCACGCCTTCTCAGCTCTGGGGGGGCCCTGCATTCTGGGGCCCAGGCAGGTGGCTCAGAGGCCACGCCCCAGTCCCCTTGTCCTGCCTCCGCCTGTGCTTGTCCACCTGGTCCCTGCCCGGCATTCGTGCCCACCCCACCTGACAGGGACGGCGGGAGATGCATCTCGACCAGCTGGGCACCAGGGGCCCAGTGGGGCAGGGTGGACAGATTAACCTCCTTGGCGTGGCACAGCTGGGGGCACTGCAGGCACTGTCCTTCTCTGCTCAGACCACCCCCACCCAGAGGAGCTGCTTCCCTGGGACGCAGACGTAACAGGCTCAGAAGCCTGGACGCCAGGCGCTCCTGCTGATGCTTGTGGCTGGACACTGGCCTCCCACTCAGCCAGGGGACTCTCAGGGCTCAGGGGCAGATGAAACTGGCTGAGGCTGGGCAGCATGAGGGGCTGAAGGCTGGTAGGGGTTCCAGGGTGGGATGTGGGCAGGTCCGCCCAGGCAGCCGTTGGCGAGAAGGGAAGTGAGTGTCTGGAGGCTGTTGTGGGTGCTGCCTGCCTGCGGGCCACCGCACGCTCACCCTCTGAGCAGCTCCCAGAAGGGCAGGCCGGGGGCACCAAGGCAGGTGGTGCTACCCACAAACAGCCCTCCTTGCTGGTGGGGTCCCCTGGGGTGGGCAGAGGGGGCAGGGTAGGAGCACTCTTCTGGCGCAGTGTGGGAGACGGGCTAGTGCCACTCTGGACCCTGACTAGGGGCCACCACTGCCAGGACAGAAACCAAGCCAGCTGGGCTGGGTGGATCTGGGCACCTGCAGCTGGGCGGGGCCGGGCAGCGGCCATGACGTCTGTTGCGGGGGGTTTGCTGCCGCTACCGCAGGCCTCCCATGCCCGCTCCCCACTGGCCAGGCCATCCTCCTCCCTCCTGCAGACATCCTGGGAGCCAGATGCCATGGCTGGCTGGGGTGTTTGCCCACAGACACAAAAGGCTGAGGCAGGGTGAGGGGTAGGAGCCGGGAAGGCGGGTTCCCCATGGCCAGCCCAGGAGCCATAGCCAGCCTGGTCTCCCCTCCAGGAGGCCACTAGGAGCACAGGGGCGGGAGGAAGGGGCAGGGGAGCCTGGGCCGAGGACCCCATGCCGCCCACCTCGTCCGGAGGCAGCGGCGTCCCCTGCACCCGGGAAGAGGCGGCGCCTTACCGCCCACCCAACGTGTGCACCCTGCGCCGGGAGCCTGGATCATTTCAGCAACTGTCCCTCACTCGTCACCTGCTCTGTTTGGAAAACAGCCCCTTTCTTGTTGCACAAAGAGAGGTTTCTCGGCTTCCAGCAGTGCCGGGTGCTAATCTCCCTGCCTGGAACGGGGCGGCGGCGTGGTGTGTGGGTCCGCGGCGCTCTGTAAACACGACGCCCGCCGCTCAGCAGTCATTGAGTTACGGCAGTGCCGGGTGCCAGGAGCAGAGAGTCCTGTGTGCCTGCTGCCAACTGCAATTACCTCTCTGCGTGCCAGCCGCGGGGGGGCTTAACCCTTCCCACGCCACAGGGTTGGGGTGGCCGAGGTAATACCAGCAACTGTGGGGCCAGGGCTGCTGCCTGAGCTGCAGGGCGAGGGGTCTGAGCAACATGGGGAGCCGAGCAGGGGTGCCTTGCCAGGGAAAGGCCACGGGGGCTTTTAGGGAACTCCTGCCGGCAGGCAACCTGAGAGTAGCCAGTATTGCTGGTGCCTACTGCGTGCCTTCATGCCCAGGGCTGTGTCCCACGGGGAGGCAGGTGGCCTAGGAGGAGCTCTTTGTCCTGGGCCAGGCCCGAGGGTGGCAGTCTGCGTGTTGACAGCTCTCCCCGCCCTGCCCCCAACCTCTGCCCCCCCCAGCCCCCAACCTCCGCCCCACCCCACCCCCACCCACACATCTGGAGCCCGAGTCTGGGGAGCTGGGGCGTGGCCACGGTGAGCGTCAGGCCAGCCCAGCTGGGCTCCACATTTTCTCACTTCCCCAGAGCCCCTCCTGGCCCCCACTTTCCCCCCTGCTGCCCATCTGGAGCACACATCTGGCCAGGACCACGGCCCAACAGGCCGTCCCTGTTTCCAACCGATCACCGCCTCCCCAAGGGCTTCCTCGGCAGGGAGGGGGCCTCACCAGAGAGTGCCTGGGAACGCCCACCGGCCAGGTTCCCACTGCCCTGGTGGGAGCCCCTCACCTGCCCCTAGCCTGGGCACCAGGGTCAGTCTCTTGGCCACCAGGGCACTGCTGGGAGCCCAGTCCACCAACTTACCTTCATGGGAGTGGGAGAACCAGATCTGGGAGGTGGCGGCGTGGGAGCCACGGTAGGCCTGCTCAGGCGGGGAGGAGCTGGGGCCGCTGGGGTGTGTGGAGGCTGCCGAGCCCAGGCTGCTGGTGAGGAAGCTGCCCATGAAAGAGGAGGCTGGAGAACTTCCCATCAGGCGGCTGCTGGCTGTTGACACAGGGCAAGAGTCAGTCTGGGGCAACTCAGAGGGTGCGCTCAAGGCAGGGGCAGCACCACAGCCCTTCTCCATGCGGGACTCTCAGCCCCAAACTCCCCTGGAGCCTTTGTCTTTAAACATTCAAGAAGCCAGTGTGGGAAAGGCTACCCACATCTGCCTTTGACAGCCACACTCAGGGTCCTGAGTCTTTCAGTGGCTCAGGTGCCCTGATACCGACACCCTCCTGCCGTTGCAAAACCCAAGAATGCCATCTTTGTCACAACCTCACCACCAACAACCACCACCACCACCACCAGCATATCATCCATCATTATCACCACCGACTACATCACCCATCACCAACCACATCACCATCAACCACATCACCATCAACCACAACACCATCACCACCACCAATCACATCACCCACCATCGCCACCAACCACATCACCCACCATCACCACCAACCATATCACCCATATCACCACCACCAACCTCATCACCACGACCACCAACCACATCACCCACCACCATCACCACCAACCACATCACCCACCATCACCACCAGCCACATCACCCACATCACCACCACCACCAACCTCATCACCACTATCACCACCAACCACATCACCCATCACCATCAACCACATCGCCCACCACCACCATCAACCACATTACTACCAACCACATCACCTTTACCACCACACCCCCAGCCACATCACCACCACCATCACCACCACCACCACCACACAATATCAACCCCATCACCCACCACCATCACCACCAACCACATCACCTCCACCACTACATCCCCAACTACATTACCACCACCATCACCACCAACCACACCACCCACCACCATCACCACCAACCACATCACCTCCACCACTACATCCCCAACTACATTACTACCACCATCACCACCAACCACATCACCCACCATCACCACCAACCACCTTCAATGACAACCACACCACCAACAACAACAACCACCATATCACCCCTAGTTCCACAAACCACCGTCATAATCAACCACATCACCACCCTCAGCACCAACCACCATATCGCCAATCATCATCAATAACCACATTACCCACCACCACCACCACCACCACCACCACCACCACCACCACCATCACCATCATTATCAACACAATCACCAGGACCAGCACCATCACCATCATCACCACAAACACCACCACCACCAACAACTAGGTGCTGGGTACTCTGCCAAATCCACTTCCAGGGCCTTGGGGAACACACCACCCTGTGTACGGGCCTCCTCTTCACAGGGGGGCACCCTGACCCTCTCTGCCCACAATGTGGGCAGCTCCATGGCCTCTCAGACACTGGCAGGCTGCCAGCATGCTTGCCCAGAGGGCCAAGGTGACACACGCAGCACCAGGGCGGGCAGGGCCCCAGCCCCGGGCCCCATGTCAGCTCCATGCAGTCTTGGTTCCTCCAGGCAGCATTGAGAGGAGCTGTTCTTTCTCCCCAGTGGGGTCTTCATCCCTCTCCCCAGGCCCAACCCAGTGCCTTGTCAGACAGGAGTGCCCGGTCCCAGCGGAGGGAGAAACAGAACCGAGGGAAGGCTGAGGACAGGAGACAGAGGAAGGAGGGGTGGTGCTGAGGACGGATCCACTCCTAAAATCCCTTCAGAGTCCTTGGGGCTGGGCACCACCCGGGCTGGCATAGAGCTGCCGATGGCGCTCACCTCTCGGTCAGGTGGCAGCAGCGGGAGGCTCCTTCCTGGGCACGGCCAGGACACCTAGCACTTTCCCTGGCACCTGAGTGCGAGAAATGGCAAGCCCCAGGGGCCCCATCCAGCCCGGCTCTCCCGGCCCACTGGCCTGCCTGCATCCTCGCTGTAGCCCATCGGCTGTGCCCACACTCTGCCCAAGTCCAGCGGCCAAGACCAGGCTGAGGGAGCCTCCCTGGGTTACCATGGCTACCAACTCCTGCACACGGAGATTTCTGCACGTGGCACACGGAGGACACAGCACACGGAGATTTCTGCACGTGTGGCCTTGCTGCTCCGTGGGTGGTCTGGGGCTGCCACCGATCTGGCCCCCACCCCTGCCAGGCACCCTGGCATCTTGTCATCTCCATGCCACGGGCAGCAAGCCTGGCCTGGGACCATCCCAGGGACCAGGGGAGCCATTGCTGCCTCAGGTAAGAAGGACGTGAGGCTGAGCGTGGGGCTAGTGGGTGTCTGCAGGGGCCCAGCCCGAGGTGAGTCAGGACAACCATTCCCCGGCCCAGGAGACAGGGGGAATTTGTGCATTTCTGATGCCTCATCCAGCCTGGCTTGGCCCTGGGAACTTCCCAGACATGAGGTGACTCAGCAGAGGCGGTGGGGCCTGGGGGGCTGGGGGGAAGCTCCCCGGCAGGGCCCTGGCGAGGTCCTGCTATGCTGCGCCAGTTCCCAGGCCCCTTCCCCTCCTGTGTGTGAACGAGGCCATGGGGCCCCTCCCAGTCACGGCACCAGAGAAGGGTCTGTGAGTGCCGGCGGGGGTGTGGGCTGAGCCGGTCTCTGTGGCGGGTGGGCGGGGGGAGAGGAAGAGCCGGCTAAGGAACCCGCAGCAGGCCCAGGCTCAGGGCAGGGGGTGAGGGTGTCCCGGAGCCAGGGGCTTCCCGGACCACAGGACTGGGACTGCCATGGGATGGAGCCAGACCACAGGCCCGGCGGCCTGGGGCGGGGACTCTGGGTTGGGAAGTGTTGGCTTCCCCCGCTTGGGGACCCTGGGGCATGCCTGTGGGGTGAGTGTGGGCTCCCCTTGGAGCTGGAAGCTTGCCGCTGCCTCACCCAGGCCAGTCTCAAGTCCCTCAGGCCTTCCCGCCCCCACACCCTCCCGGGGAAGTCCCTCCCGCCTCTTCCTCCCAGGGATGGTGGGAAGCAACTGAGTCCAAAAGCTGGGTCTGGAGAAGGGATTTCTCCAAGATCCTGGCCTGAGAACCCCGTACCTTGAGCTCTCCCACACCACATCAGGCGAGGGCAGGACACACCCTCTTGTCCCACAGGGCCCTCAGTGGGCCACCAGCCTGTCTCTGGACTCGGGGGCCCCTGCTGCAGTGCCCTATCTGAGCCCCCATTAAGGAAGGGTCCACGGCCCCAGAGTCTGGGAAATACAAGGGAATGGGACGGGGGCCCCAGCCCAGCTCTCCCTGATGCCTGATCAGCCCTGGCCAAGCTGGGGGCCCCAAAGTGCTGTCTGTGCCCAGTCAGCCAGGGCCGCTGACATGGGGTCTTTTTCACTCCTTTTCCCCTTTTCATTCTGAAAACGGGCCATTGGATTGCTGTCTCCCTGGCATACAAACATCACAGCTTTGCATTTTCATCATAATAAGCTCAGGTAATAGAGCAAAAGAGCCGCCAGACACGGTGGCTTACACCTGTAATCCCAGCACTTTGGGAGGCCAAGGTAGTGGATCACGAGGTCAAGAGTTCAAGACCAGCCTGGCCAACATGGTGAAACCCTGTCTCCATAAAAAATACAGAAATTATCTGGGCATGGTGGTGCACACCTGTGATCCCAGCTATTTAGGATGCTGAGGTGGGAGAATCACTTGAACCCAGGAAGCGGGGGTTGCAGCGAGCCGGGATTGTTCCACTGTACTCCAGCTTTGGTGACAGTGAGACTCTAGCCCCAAAAAGAAACAACACAGGAGAGGAAGTGACACCCCCTCTGAGACCCCCCCAAGGGTATTGAACGAGCATCCTGGGACCCTTCTGGGCACAGGTGCACACACGCTTCTCCAGTGACACATGGCACGCTGCACTCAATTCCATGCAGGGTACTGAGCCTACCATGAGACCCCACCAACCCCCACAGGGGGACTGGGGTGGCCTCTGGCAACCCTGGCTCATGGCAGCAGCTGCTGTCAGGGCTTCTCACTGTGCAGGCCAGCACCGTGGAGGCAGAACCAAGCAGGGGTAAATGCCTGGGGCCTCTCAGATGCTTAAAGGGGTGAATTTCTCCCCTGCTGTCCTGGCCTTGGCTTGAGATTCAAAAGCAGATTCTGCAGACCCTGGCAGGTGGTCACTTCTGTGGTGACCCCTGCCAGTGTGGAGAAGGGGACTGCTGGCCGCCTGAGGCCTTCCCTACCCCATCAGGCTCCTGAGCAGCCCAGGAAACCCCAGGACAGAGCCTCACGCCTCTACTGCCACCTCCGGGAGTTTGGAGATGGCAATGTCACTGGCCAGCAGAGCCATGGGCAGACCTGGCTGCCACCTCCCCAGCCCCCGCCTGCTGACCAGCGGTCAGCCCCAGATGGAGCTTGTGCCTCGGCTGCCTGGGCTCCGACCAGGGCCAGACCACGCAGTCCAAGGCCAGCCGGGAACCGGGCTGAGGGCTCTTTCCTCTTGGCACAGTCCCTGTTTACCAAGTGCTGTGGTTACCAGCCCAGACGGAGGCAGCTGGGGGTCCAGGGAGTGAGTCTTGGCCTAGGCCTCCTCAAGCCAAGCACCCTATCCCGGGACTGCCTGCAGTGGCACCTCCCCTGCCTGGGGCTTCAGACTCACGTGACCTAGTGGCACCATGCTCCAGGGTCAGGGGCCCACCATGGGGCTGGTTCGAGATGGAGCACGACCGAGTCTAGGTCCAGACCCATAGCCCCAGGTACTCTGCTGTGGCTGAACAAGGCCTGTCCCCACCAAGGCTGTCCTGTCCCTGCCCGTGAGCACGGTCAGGGCACCCTGGCCCTGCACAGAGCCTGCCTGGGGCCGCTCTCTCAGGCTTCCAGCAGCCCTCATCACAGGAAGGGAGGCAGCACAGGTTTAGGATTTTCCTACAGAAGGGACCAGTAAGCCGCACGTGGTATCCAGTGGGGGGCCACCGAGGACCGCACACTGGCCTGTGGCCAGCACCCCTCCCCCAGCCAGCCCAGGCGGGTTTGCAAGTCCAGGTCCAGGGCCACCTTAGCTCTACCCAGACGCTGCAGAGACCTGGCTCTGGCGCCCGGCTAGCTGAGGAAACCGCTTCGGGAGACGGCAATGCCAGGAGGGCTGTAGCCACCCCCTAGGTGGCTCAGGTCCTCGGGCACAGCCCCATCCCTATGAGGCCAGTGTGATCCAGCGCCCAAGGTCCAGCCAACTAGACCAGGAAGCAGCTGCTGTCCCAGGGCGGCCCAGCAGCGGGAGGGCTGGGGAACAGCTGCACGACAGCTGGGCTGGGATCCCGATGCCCACTGAGCTCGGCCCAGGGCTGCTGGGTGGGGAGGCCAGCACACAGCAGTTGGGAGCAGGCCACATGGGCTGCAGCTTAGGTGGCCCTAAGTGGCCAGGATGGCCGATGGGAGCTGGCCCCCTGCCATGGCCGAGAAGGTCAACACGTGCTGGGCAGCCTGGGGTACAGAGTATGCTGGAGCCCAGGGCTCCGAGGAGAGCCGCTCCCTCCACACGGGTCTGTGCCGCCTGCCGCTCCACTGGCCCCACCCGGGGTCCTCGGGACCCACACACCGGAAGCTGGGACTGGGTGACCGCGGGCCAGGTGCTCACGGTTCCCCACCCCACTCTCTTGCCATACTGACCCTGCTCTGCCCTGTAGGGCCAGCCTGAAGGCAGAGGGAACAAGAGGCCGGCAGGGCCTGGGAGCCGGAGAAGCGGGCGCGGAGCCGGGAGAAGCGGGCGCGGAGCCGGCAGAGCGAGCATTTGTTTTGAGTTAAATTAGCTGCCTAGACGGCATCCTCCTTTTCTGGAAACTGTGAAATGGGTTGTAAAAAAAAAAAAAAAAAAGCCTCGCTGAGATGGCGGCAGCTCCAGAGAAACAGCGAGGCCCTTCCCAGGCTCCCGGCTCCTGCTGCTTCCGGAAGCCCAGCTGCCGGGCTGCTGGCATGGGCCTCCCCTCTGAGTCTGGCGGCTGCACCCGCCACCCGAGCCAGCTCCCACCCCCACTCACACCCGCTCAAGCGCCCCTCTTCCCTCGGCAGGGCTTCCGCTCCACGCCTTCCCCGCCCCCCACAGGGCCTGCCCAGCCCGGGGACATCAGGCTCCCCTGGGGCTGTCCCTTGGTTTCCCCTAAGACACCAGGAGTGGCTGGGAATGGAGTGATGGGCGGTCCCAAGCACCCTTCCCACGAGTCAGGCCCGAAAGGGAGCTGCGCAGGAGAGGAGGGAGGAAGGAGGAGCAGTCCCCCACTGGCCCTGCCCCGCATTCCTCATTCCGGGAAATGGGGGGAGGACGCTGCCCTCACAGGTTCCTGCATGGATAAGGAAGGGAGGGCCGGCCTGCTTGGAGGCAGGGGTGCAGCCTCTGACCATTTGACTACAGGAAAAACAGTGAGCGGCAGGGTAGGGAGACCAGGTCCTGGGGTGAGAGGCCACTCTGGGACCACGGCCCCCACCAGGAGACCTGAAGCTGCCGTGGCAAGGGCGAGAGGCCCAGCCCCCAGCTCCCCAGGTGTGCAGGCGTGGATGGGAGAGGCGCATGTGCAAGCTGGTGTGCAGGTGACTGCAGGCTCAGCCCCCAGACACAACCCAGCGATGCTTCCCCTGCCCCAGCCACAGTCACTAGCGGCCCAGGCTCAGGATGATGCGGGGTGCGTCTCACACTTGTGCAAACTCACACAAACACACATTCGCACACACATTCACGCACTCATTCATGCACACTCACACTTGTGTACACTCACGTGCACACACTTGCCCACACTCACACTTGCACACACACTTGTGTGCAGGCAGAGGCAGGGAGGGACTACGTGAGATGGGTGTGTCGAGTGTGCCCACATAGCTGACTGTGCTCGCATGTCTCGCATTGAGAGGCTGCACACATGCACACGTCTGGGTGCACACCGTGGCAGACACCATTCTCGGGCACGGCAGCCACACAGCTGGGCACATTCTAAAGATGCTGCATCCCAGGGCTCAGGCCTCCATCAGACTTACCCCCTTACTGGCTTGAGCCCTGTCAAAGGCTCCTGGCCTCTGCTATGCCTAAGGTGGCATGGAAGGGGCACCGGGATGAACAGCTGCCCTGGGTCGGGGCATGCCTGGGCCCATTCGTGGTGGAGAGGAACCTGAGCCTCTAGCCTCGGCTCCAGTGCCCCCAGCCCCCTGCTGCCTGGGAACCAGTCCCTGACCCACACAGCTGCTCAGTTCTGACCTGCCTCTCCTGGGGCAGTAAGATCCTAGACTCAAAAGTGGCTCCCGGAGTCTTGTGGATTCTGGGGGCAGCCAGCAGGCCATGTGGCCAGGCCCAGCTCCCCTCTACTGAGGAGAAGCAGGCACCGGTGTCCCTCAGGCTGTCCTGGAGCCCTCTCCGATCTCAGAGCCCTCTCCAGGGCCCGCAAACCGTCCAGATCTGCCAGCAGAGGTTCGTCTGTCCAGCATGGCTCCCTCCACCTCTGGCGGGACATGGGGCCTGAGCCCTGGGAAGCAGCCTAGCGTCGCCTCTTCTGCCCCCACAGCCTGGAAGTGTCTGGGGGCACCTTGGCCTCATGGGGCCACCAAGCCACCGCACCCTCCACAGCTCCATGAAGGAGGCTGGACCAACAGCAGAGGCTGAGCAGGCACAGGGAGAGAGGAGTCACGAAGACACGGCGTGAAAGGACAGAACCGCGGTGGGGGCGAGGGGGGCTGGAGGGAAGGTCAAGAACGTACACCCAGGCCCAGCCGGGACGGGGCAGCCTGTGGGGGGGCACCCATGCAAGAACAATGCCACCCTTGGGAAGCCCCTTGGTTGGCTCAGGAGAACCTTCCAGAAGCCTGCACTGGCCCAGACAGAGGCAGCATCGCTCAGGCCTTAATAGGAAAACTCTGTGGTCGCCGTGTCCCAGCCCAGCCGGTGTGGAAATGGCTGGGAGGTGACGATGGCAGGGGATGGGCTCAGCCACCGACAGCCCAGAACTAATAAAAGAAAAGGAAAATCGGATGCACGTCTGGTTCTTATTAAAAGGGTAAATTTAGCCCTTTGGCTAGGGCAGGGGGCGGGGAGGCCAACGCTCCCCACGGGCTGCCCTCCGTCTCCCTCCCGAGAGAGCTCTGCGCCGAGTGACTCAGAGAGGCCCTGTGGGGCCGTGGGCGGTGCGGGCTGGCTCCTCTCTGCTTCTCCGGTTCTTCACACCTTCTCCCATGCCTCTCACCGGCTCTACTGGGTGGGCAGGTGGCCAGGACCTCCCCTTGCCCCCAAGACGCTCCTGAGGGCCATGGGGCGGTCGGCCAGGGGCGTGGGAAGGCAACCAGGGTGGTCAGAGCCACTCCCTTGGCGCCCCCGCAACCTCCAGCTGGATGAGTCTCCTCCGCCAAACCGAACACTTCCCATCCCGCTATCGAGAGCCAGCTGCTGGGAGACTGACCCCTGTGAAGATGTCAGGGGCACATGCACGCCACCCCAGCCCAGGCATCCACCGTTGCCCACAGGTCCCCAAAGAGCAGCAGATGCCATGTGGACACCCACCCTCCCCTCCTGTACTCTATCCTCTCAACTGGGGCCCCACCCCGCCCTGACCCTGGACATGTCTGGTCTCAGCTGTGAACAGGGAGGGGACACAGGGCAATGGATGGGGAGGCAGGGCCTGCCCGAGGACACTGGCCACAGGATGAGCCCCAACTGAGCTGGCTATGGGGAGGCTCTAGTGTTCTGGGCGGCCCTGTGTCCACCAATCATTGTAGCCCTGCTGGCTGGCCCTGCCATCCTCCAAGTGGACCAACCACAGTGCCAGCTGTGAGCCTGCTCCTCCTCCTGCCACCTGGCCCACACAGGCAACATCAGTGACACCGCTTCAGGCCAGAGCAGCTGGACAAGGGCGGGCGGAGGCAGGTGCAGGCGCGGGGTGGTGGGGCAGGCTCTCACCCTCCTGTGTGCTCACCCAGCCTTGTGGACATGCACACACACATGCACATGGACACACGCACACACCCCTCCTCATGGACACACACATACCCCCATCATAAACACACACACACATACCCCCAGCCTCATGGACACATACATACACACCCATCCTTGTGGGTACTCGCACACACACACACACCCCCTTGTCACACACACACATCTGCTTTTTACACACATACACTCTCTCTCTGTTTCCCAGCCTGGCCTGCCAGGAGGTGTGAGGCCCACCATCTCCTTGGCACGGTGGGGTGCTCTGCCCACAGCCAGCCTGGGCCATCCGTGATGGTTCTGTGGGTAGTCGCAGCCCCCATAACAGGGGTCCCTGCTCCCAGGGAGGAGAGACGCTGGTCTGTGTGGGCTTGAGCGGGGCTGGGGGCACACACTGTGGCCACCACGTCCAGTGTGGTGGCTGCTGTGTCGGCCAGGAGAGCTCCACCCGCCACCCAGAGGGTTCAGGTCACTCCTGTCCAGGGTGCGAAGGGCCTGACTCCCAAAACGAGGTTGGCCCAAGCTGCGGTAACCCAGGAAGGGTTGGGTGGGGGCTGGGGCCAGCCCAGGTCGCTCAGGCTGAAGGGCACAGGTCAGCCCCCACCAACCTGCCACTTCCTGTTACTTCCCAGCCTCCTGCTTTTGGTACAGCTGGCTCTAGCCACGTGGGGCCTCACATCCCTGTTCCCCTCCAGGGGGACCGATGGCCCTGTTTCTCAGGGCTTGGTTCACACGCAGCCACCCCCGGAAAGTGCAGCCTGCTGTCCTTCACCACCAACGTCCCCCACCACTGCTGCAACCCCGAGGGGCTGAGCACGCCTGTCCCTGCTGTGTGGCATGGAGCTGGGCATGGGCTCCAGGCGAACCCAGGGTCTCATGAGATGGGTGGAGAGAAAGGAACCAGGAAGCTGCCAGCGGACACGTCTCAGAGGGCGGGGTCACCCGGCTGGGCACTCTCCTCCGGCCCCCTGGCCCCTGCGCAGCATCTGGGTGGTTCTGGAAGGCGGACTGGGGCGGGAAGGGCTCTGATGGGAACCCAGAGCAAACGTGCAGAGCACAGTGCTACTGGTGAGGACGGTGCGCCATGGTGGGTGACGGCTGGCCGGGTGGGGACGTGACAGGTCAGGGTGGGGAGATGAGACCACCCCGGGATGCAGGGAACGCACAGGCGGCGACGTAGCACAGTGTGGCAGGGGCAGGAGCCGGAAGGGAGAGGCCCGGGGGGTGCCTCCACCCCCACCCCCGCCTCACCCGGGCCCAGGCCTTGGGCTTCGGGGACACGCGGTGAGGCTGTGAACTCCAGGGAGCCTCAGTCCTTCCTGGCCCGAGAGAGGGGCGGCAGCGGCCACACCATATCCTCCTGATGGCCCCGCATCCTCATGACACACACGGTCATCTTGTGCGTCCTATTCTTCACCTCACCCTTCTGAGGTGAAAACTCAGCGTTTCTAGGAATTCTGAGGCAAGCGGGTGAGGCGGGTTGCTCAAGCAGGGATCCCGCACCTGCCAACCTAGCAGGGGGCTCCAGGATTGGGGGGACAGGGCTGGCCAAGGGGGGCTGGGGCCCGGGCGGGAGGCCCCAGGGAGAGAAGGCCCCAGTGAGGTCCGGCAGCTCCCGGCACCTTCGGCACCCAGCCCTGCAGCCCGAGCTCTGCCTCTGTGGGATCCGGGCTGCAGTGCTGGCCACCTGCATGCCCCCGCCGGCCTCACAGACCACTGGGGAACCAGCCCCTTCTGAGCCTCTGCCACCTGGATGGGTCCTGCCCCAGGGTCAGGGCACCGGGTGCTGGCCTTCGCTGGAGGCAGTGCCCTCAGACCGTTGCCCCTGCCCACAGTAGGTCTTGCCTCAGGAGGAGCAGCTCTGCCACTAAGCGGGGCTGTGAGAGGCCATGGCTGGTCCCGGGCAGGTGGCCTGGGGTGCTGTGCTGGGGCTCCCCAGAGTGGGTCAAGGCCCAAAGGGTACCCCCACAGCTTCGGAGGAGAGTCTAGAGACCCACTCCAACCATGTGAGTTGAGCCGGCCAGGGCCACGGCCTGCCCCCCATCCCAAGGGCACCCTGGTGGGCTGGGGGAGTGCCTGGTGGGCCTGATGCACCTGCTGACCCCACCCGGGCAGGCAGCTGGCGCAGAAACAGAAGGAGAAAGAGGGCATAGCCCAGCACCACCAGCAAGCCCTGCACCCAGCAAAGGACACCCTCACCCGCTTGTTCATGAACGTTGCTGAGTGCCACAACATGTCAGGGTCACCCACTGTCACCCTGAGCCCAGCCTAGAGCCCAGGGAAGCCGACGTGGTCCCAGCAGCCTGCCTCCTGCAGGGCCTGGGGTCCTTGCTGCAGTGCTCTGAAGTCTCGTGGCTGCGGAAGGATCGGCCCGCTCCGCTGGTGGGCAGGACGTCTGGGATGGACCTCCCACAGTGCCGAGACGACGCTGTGCCTGCATGGACCGTGCTGCCCTGGCTGGGGTGGGGACGGTCCACGGGCGGCCAGGGGCCTCTGCTGCAGAGAGGACAGCCCAGAGACGATACAGCAGTGTGGTGTGGTGGTGAGGGGGAAAGAAGGGGGAGGAAAAGGGGCGAGGGAGGGACAAGGCCAGCCTCACCTCAGGTGTCCAGGGCCAGACTAGACATGGGGGTAACAGAGACTGAGAGGGAGAGAGGCTTCCAGTGAGCCCGGGGCTGGCACTGGCCAAGTCACAGGGAAGGAGGCCGAGGGTGCGGGGCAGAGGAAAGGCACAGACCCCCAAGGGCAGGCCCTGATGGCCCACGCTGGGGTAGGGGAGGCCGTGACTGCTGGGATGGCCTTAGGAAAGGCCCTGATGACCCTGTACCCTGTTGTTCACCTTTATGTAACCGCCCCGGGGTGTGGGCGGGCCCTGGGCTCGTTTCTAGGATAGGATGTGGTCGAAGTGACGGCCACCACTGCCCCTCTGAGGTGAGGCTGCACCTGCCGCGCCGAGCTTCTGTCTGTGCGCTCGTGCTCTCGCCGTCAGCAGCCAGCAAGAATCCCACACCCATGACAGCAGAAGCATGGGCCTCGGAGGGGACCCCCACAGTTGGGTCTGGAGATGTCCGAGGCCCCAGCTAACACCTGGCCCTGAGTCAGATTCCTGACTCACAGAAGCCGTGAAATAGTCAATGTTTGCTGTTTTAAGCTGCTGAGTTTTGAGATAACGTGAGACACGGCAGCAGCTACTCACACACTGAGAGGAGGCCACAGGGTAGGGGCAGGACGCAGAAGGAGCCCCCGGGAAGGGACGGGAGGGAGAGTTGCTAACTCTGGACAGACCTGCCTTGGGCAAGCCAGCAACACAGGCTGAAGTGAGGCAGGCTGAGCGTGGCGGCTGCTCCCTGCCCTGGCCAGCGGCCCCAGGGGTCTCCGTCCAAGGTGTGGTAAGCCCCTGAGGCCTCTGCAGCCACAGGTCTCCCTCTGGCATTTGGCATTTCCAGGGATATTCACCCAGCCACCTCCCAGCTGAGGTTCTCCAGACTGAAGCACTTTGGCTTTCTGCTAAGAATTTACCACCAAACTCTCAGCGCGTCATGAGGCCTGGGTGGCCTCACGTGGGGTTTCCAGTTCTGACTGTATCTGCATTTACACACATGGAGAGCATCTTCAGGGTCTGCCCCAAAATGCATTCCCATTTAATTTAGTTTTGGTATTACAATAAATTAAAAGTTTACTTTAGGATACCCAAAGAGATGCGAAAACTCTCAAAGAGAGGACTGGCCTCCAGGAAAACTGCCCACAGCGCGACCTGCTGGCAGGGGATGACCAGGGCCCACGGGGGGTGACCAGGGCCCACAGCTGGGCTGGCTGGACGGGGCAGCTATCCGACTATGAGACCCAGTGTGTCCAGGGCACCACAGAGCCAGGCTCCTTCCTGCCACTCCAGCACCAGCTCACCGGCCAGGGATGGCAGCTCTGCCACCAGGCCTCCTGAGGTCACCAGCTGAAGCCAGAAACCAGGCGGCCTCAGGGCCTGGTCCTGTCCTCATCATGCCCACACTTGGGCCCCTGTGGCCTGTGTCACACTGAGTGCAAATGCCTCCTGGGGCTGGGCTCCCCTTGCAGGCAGAGACACAGCGGTGAGCGCAGAACTGGAGGGAGAGTGACCAGGGTGTGGAGGGGCAGGGGCCTGGGTGAGGGGCAGGGGCAAGGGGCTTGTCCAGAAGGACCTGACTGAGGGGTGCAGGTTGTGGGTAGAGGCCAAGGCCCGGAGACCAGGGAGGCGGGGATGGGGCCCGAGAGCTCAGGGACTGCCAAGGCCTCCCCTGAGCCTCAAGTCTGGGATGCCAGGAAGGGGATCATGTGCCCCGAACCTATACCCTGGGACACCCCATACCTTCTTCGGGTGGCCGGCAGCCCACCCATCTTCGTGGGTGCTGGGTGGAGAGGCCTCTGGAAGGAGGGAAGGAAGGAAGAAAGGAAAGAAGGGAGGGAGGCAGGGAGGGAGAGAGGCAGGGAGGGAAGGGAGGAAGGGAGGGAAGAGGGTGGAGCTGGCTGCCAACCTCAAGGACCCCGTTCCCCCAACTCCTCCCACTGTGAATGTGGCGGCGATGGAGCCAGCCGCGCTGCCACCACGGGGCACTGGTGCCTCCTGTCTCCCTGGCCTCACTTTCAGGGCCTGGACTGACGGCAGGTCCAGCTCCTGCTGCCTGTCTGGGCTCAGGGTTTGGGGGCAGCTGAATGGGGAGCAGGCCAGGTGCCAGCGGGGAGGTGGTGAGTCCTCCAGGCCCCGCCAGTCACCCCCAGGTGATGCAGACCCTCGGCCTCTGCCCAGGGCAGAGACGGGACATGGGCATCTTCGGGCACGCAGTGAATGGGGTCACGCAGAGGACGGCTGCAGGGCTGAGGAGAGTGTGATCCCAGAGAGCGGGACCACTGCTCGGGCCTGCGGGAAGGTGCACGGGAGCCCCAGGCCTTCCACACAGACAAGGGAGAGCAAGGACCCAGGCACGGCTCCTCAGTCCTCTTGCCCTGGGAGCAACCCAGAGGGCTAAGAGGCCCGCCCCGGGGGACAGTGTGTGAGGAGAGGCCACCCCCTCCCTGGGATGTTGGGGGAGCACAGCTTTATGGTACCCACCATAGGCAGAGAGCCCCTGCCCCGCCCCCCGCTCGCTGGCACACCCGACCTGACTAGCACCATGGTCTGGTGACACAAGTCCTGGTGCCAAGGTCCCCCCCTCACTGGCACAGCCCAGCCTGCTGGGGAGGCGCTCACAGGGCCAGCCTGTCACGGAGATGCCACAGAGGGTGAGGGAGCTGCTTCACAACTGGCCTTCTCCCGGGACCCTGATTTCCCTCTGGCGGTGGGAAGGGGAGCAGGCCCATGGGCAGGGGAAGGGGCAGCCCTCCCCAGGTATCCCTCCTCACCCTCCAGTGCCCTGTGACCCAGAAGAAGCCAGTGGCTGTTGCTCCCAATCCCAGTCGCACCCCTGCGATCCCACATAAACAATCAAGGAATCGCCTCACAGCTCCAGCCCCAGCCATGAGATGAACGGGACCTGGCCCCCAGCCTGTGCCTGAGCCTGGCCCCCCAGGACCCTCCTTCACAGCTGTGGGCCTCCTCCTCCGCTCACACACACGTCTCAGGCCACTCAGACGGGGTCGCTCCAACCAGTCTTCTGGGACAGGAGCCCCACCCCCACTCCTGTCTCCCACCGTCTCTCGTGGCGCTAATCAGGAGAGGAAGCTCCATCTGCCAATCCCCTGGGCTCTGACACCCTTTATGGTGTGGCGCGCACAGCCTCGGGAGCTGCCATGGCAGCTGCAGCTGCTCCAGGAGGCCAGGGGTGCTGCCACGGTCCCCAGGCAGGTCCCATGCCACGCAGCCAGTGTCCCTATGCCATGGGCCATTCCAGGGGGGAACTCTTGATCTTTAATAAAGAGACCAGAGACCCTGGCTGGGCCTCTCGCCACCGCCACCTCCTTAGTTTTCCCAGAGTGGATGGTTCATCTTTCCCAGGGTGCAGGTGAAATCCTAGGGAAAAGGCCACAGCTCTTCATACCACCCACGAGTGCCTGTGTGCGCCACCCGAGCATGGATGGGAACTATGCACCAGGGCAGGAGAGGGAGGCCAGCGTGGCTCAGCCCAGCTCCAGGGATAGGAAGGGACAGAAGGATACTACCCCCAGACTCAGGACCCTCCAGTCCCCCAGAAAGGTGTCTGCTGTCTGGGGAAAGGCATGGTCCTGAGCAAGCCAGCCAGAGGGGTTGGGCAGGGGCTGCCGCCAGGCTTTGTAGGACAGACCTTGGCGGGTGGTCAGGGCTGGGAGGTCACAGAAGGGGACGAGAAGGGCTGCAGGCCCAGGGCTGCTGCTGCCAAGGCCAGCTCAGCTGGCGTGGAGGGGGGAGGTGGCCAAGGAGCAGTCAGGGATCCCGCTCCACCTAGGTGCACAGCAGGGTCACACGGGGGCTCTGAGAGGACGTGACGCCAGGATCAGACCTCTGGGGTGACAGGGGCAGGCACTGGGGATTGTAGAAGCTGCCCAAGCAAAGGGCTGGGCAGGGGTAGGCCCCAGGAAGGCAGTGCACAGTGGGCAGACATGGTAATGGGGCAGCTGAGAGGTGGGGGTGAAGGGCGGGAGCCCAGGGGTGGTAGGCAGGTGGGGCCTGGGGTAGCCGAGCCTCTGGGAACCTCTAGGACCCCAGGTGCAGAGGGCTAGGGTGGAGGTGGCCACAATGGACAGCACCCGTGCAGGCAGTGGCTTCCAGAGTGACCAGACAGGCTCAGGGCAGGCCCCAGGCCAGGGCTGGGAAGCAGACCCGGCCCCGGGGCACTCGCCATGCACTGGAATTGATCTTGACGGGAACACCCTCGTGCCAACCGCAGGAAAGGGCAAGGCCAAGTTCAGCTGGAGCCTGAAGACAGGTTTTGGGTCCACACAGGGGCAGCAGCAGGAAGTGGGCCGGGAAGGCACTGAGCCACAGACGGTCAAGCGGATCTGGGGCTCCACTCCCTCCTGCAGGTGGCCAGGAGCCAGGAAACGGAGGATGGAGCTGGTGAGAAGAACGTAGAGCGGGACAGATGACTCTGCTGGTCACCAGGCAGCCTGGCTTTCCCAGGGGCCACTGGAGTGTGACTCCTTGAGGCCCAGCTGTGAACAGTGCGTGTGCATGTGTCTGAGCCTGAGTGCACATGTGAGTGTATGAGCTTGAGCATGCATGAATATGAGTGCGTGTGTATGAGTATGTGTGTGTGCCTGAGTGTATGAACATGAGTGTGCATGTGTGTGCGTGCGTGAATGTTCATGTGTGAATGTGTGTCCATGTGAGTATGCGCGAGTGCGTGAGTGTATGGGCATGTGTGTGTGAGTGTATTAGCATGACTGTATGTACGTGAGTGTGCATGTGTACGTGTGAGTTTGTATGAGGTGTACATGGCCACACCTGTGAGTTTGAGCAGCTCTGAGTTTGATCAGTGAACCCAGGACTGGAGCCTGCTGGGATAGCCTTACTGGGATCTGCAGAGTGTGCCTTGCCCAAGAGGGGGCGGCAACTCAACGGTCTGCAAGGCCAGGAAGCCCCTCCAGACGGCAATGTCTGTTTGTGCCCGAGAGGGTACCTACCCCTCTGCACAGCCCCTTCCACACCCCCCATGGCGCCCCCATCCCAGGTTCAGGTCCCCTGGGCCTTGGATCTGCGCGTCCCCCATCTCTCCTTTCCTGGATCTGCTCACTCTCGCTCGAGAGGCCTGTTTGCAGAAGTCTCAGGGGAAGAAGGCAAGCTTCAGCTTCAGCTGTGCCCCCAGGACCGGAGGGAGAGGGGGTCACACCAAGACCCGACTTCCCTGGAAGATGATGCGTTGCAGGCTGGTTTCTTTCTTACTTAATGTGGCTAAGATTTCTTTTTGGTAGGGTGCCCCAAGAAGGCACTGCCCCCCAGTGTCACCCTCTGCCTTGAGGAGTCCAGCCTGTGCTCAGAGGACCCTATCAGAAGCACATGTATCCCCCATTTCTAGAAATTTCCACGGGAAAGCCGTATCCCTGCACTGAGCCGGAGGGGGGTGCTGCTCTGCAGCTCCTCAGTTCCAGGCGGCAGGGGGTCTCCCGAAGACCCCAGAGAAGGGGCAGCACTTCTGGCCAGCCTCAGAGTCCCCTCATCTCAAGACGCTGGACTTTCTGTTGGGGGATCCTAGAGGAGAGGAGGGGAGACAGGACGCCAACCCACCTGTTTGTCCCTCCCTGTCTCCCCACGGCAGGTCAGAAGGAAAAAAACCCACTTCCTGGCTGGTCCAATCTGGAACCTAACTGTGTGGACAGCTGCGGCATGCTAGCCTGGCTGGCTCCCAGCTTGGGCGCTGGTCGCCTCCCCTCGAGGTCTGAGGCTCACTGCAAACTCCACACCCACCTCCTAACCAGGTCCTGGCATCGCCTACCCCCGGCGCCTTCCACCACGTCCCCAGAGCCCACACCCAGCGCCCCTGAATTCTCCAGTGGCAGCTGTTCTGGGGCCACGGGAGGCAGTAATATTACAGATTACAACAAACTGGGGCAGCCCACTGACAAATAGGCCTGCGTGAGCGAAACGGTATATTATCCCATAAAAACGTCAGCGGGCAGAGCGGTGGAGCTGGAGCAGAGTGCAGTCCCACGCCCAAGGCCCTTCCAGCCCCATCCTTTGCAGATGGGCCCAGGCTGGGAGTGATTTTCCAGACACTGCACGCTGGCTGTGATTTTGTTTTTTGCTTGTTATATGGTGTCTTCGGTGTGGGGAAATGAGGTCCCAGAGGTTAATGGGGACTCGAGAACCCCAGGGAAGCCATTCCCCAGTGGGTGGGGAGGGGGGCCAGTAGTGGGGGGGGCCCTGCAGAGCAAGTCACCCACCTACCAGAGAGACAGAGGCGCACCCAGGGTCCAAGCCTATTCACAGCACATCTTCGAGGCAGGGGACACCCAGGGAGGCCACCCCACCTCAAGGAGGCTGCCCAGGAGCCAAGGGTTTTGGACTTTCCCCTGGACAGGCCAGGACGAGTCTGGTTTCCTCCTAGGGGGAATAGGGTAGTGCCTGTCTTGAGGGAGGGCTTCTGTTTGGAAACCTGTCATTCAAGACGTGCCTATCAAGAAAGCAGGCACCTTCTGTTGTTTGAGGGTGTCAGGAGGGCAATGGAGCACTCCAAAGGCTGGGCGGTATTCTCTGGAGGGACCCCTAGGCAGAGGCTGGCCCCGTTGCCCCCCAGGAGAAGCCCAGGCATCGCTTCCACCCCAGCCACGGGGTGACCAGGCCCCTCTGAGAAGGCCACTCCAAAAGAAGGCATGTGCCCCGCAGTGAGCTCAAGGGGTCGGGAGAAACTCCAGTGGGGCTTCGGCCATGACAATCACAGTAGCTGCCTCACAAGATCCAGAGGGCAGAGGACAGAGGACAGCTCCCATTTGTTACGGGCCTATATTCAGATATTTATGGTAGGGAGGAAAGGGGGGGCCAGAAGCCTCCTCCAGAAGGAAGGGCAGTGGGGCACGACAGAGCAAGGCTTCCTTCCACCCGGAAAGTACTTATTCCCAGCGGCACTGGCTGAACTCTATCTGTGCTTGGGAATTCCCAGCCCGGGACATGGACAGTCCCAGGCTCAGACCCTGGAACTAGATCAGGGTATTCTGGGAAATGTAGTCCTTTGGGAGTTGGAAGGGCCTGCCAGGATTTCTGGGGGGGCATTGAGTTAAGAAACAGCCAGGAAAGAAAAGAGAGCGAAGGGAGTTGTCCTTACTCCAACCCCAGGGTGTGTGTTTAAAACTCCTAGGAGGCAGCTATATATAAACATCTGCTGCCTCAAAAGACACCAGAGGCCAGGTGCTCTGGGTCACACTGGGAGGCCGAGGTGAGTGGATTGCCTGAGCTCAGGAGTTCAAGACCAGCCTGGGCAACATGGTGAAACTCCATCTCTACTAAAAATACAAAAAATTAGCCGGGCCTGGTGGCGCACGCCTGTAATCCCAGCTACTCGGGAGACTGAGGAACGAGAATCGCCTGAACCCGGGAGGTGGAGGTTGCAGTGAGCTGAGATGGCGCCACTGCACTCCAACCTGGGCAACAGAGTGAGACTGTCAAAAAAAAAAAAAGACACCAGACAATGTTACCATTCTAGCCTCAGATCATATCCACAGTGGCTTTTCTGATCAAGTAGTTCTGGGCACTCTTATTTTGGTGGGGAGACCAAGAAAGTCCCCAGAGAGGAGGGACCACAACCAAACCACCCAGGATGAAAGCAGCAATCAGTGATTCCCACTACTGCTCTCCTCTGTCCCCTGCCTCCAGACACACAGAGAGAAGGAGAAGAAAGGCGCCCGCCAGGGGACAGGGGTGCTACCCTGCTACGCCTCGGCCTCCAGGAGAGGCTGCAGCTGTCCCAAGCGCTCACACGTTATTTATGCTCACAGCCAGCTCTGATGACATATGTAAGTTGACAGCGGACATCCTATCAACTTGCTGGAGTGTATCTTGATTGTTAAAACACTCTTAAAGGTGTACAATCATTTATCAAATTAAAATAGCCACGTCTTGCCAGTTCCTTTTCCACCTGCCTGGATGGAACCCCCAGTCTCCATCATCCTCTAGCCTTCTGGGTAATCTGCCCATGCGCCCAGGCCCCGCTCCTCAGAGGACAGTGTCCCTGCTGCCAGGAGCCCCGGCCTCAGCATCCCCTCCCCATTTTGGCCCAGGCCAGGGCAAGCCCACTAATCGCCAAGAAATGACAAACGCCAGAAGCCCCACCAATTAAATTTAAACTCATGCAAAGCTCAGTGGCCAGTAAATTATTATTTTTATTAGCTTGAACCAAGTTCCCGTAAGAGAGAAAGTCAACTTGCTCCCATGAATGGGTCTTGTATAATTTATTTAACTCTGTGCTCTTTGCCAAAGCCTGGAATATTTTTAGCTCGTTCTGTTGTTGGATTTGGCTTTTTTATGTGTGTTTCTGAGGGTATTTTTAGCCCCATCTATGTTATTCTAACAGCCTCCTATGCATTTTGTCCTGTCTGTGGGGGCTGTTGAACCCTGTCTCACAGGGAGATGAGGGAGATTTCTAAGAATAACCGGGGAGCATTTGGGGTGCGCGCGTTTTCCAGGGGAGATGTGCTATTTGCACAACGCCGCTCACTGCCTGCCTCACTAATTTGGCTTATTACTCACGTGACCTGGATATTCCTACAGAAAGCGCGGCGGCTCCGCACAGGGATAATCAGACGTGGTGGCAGCACGAGCCCCACTGGGGGAAACCCACATTCCAAACAGGGCTTGAGCAGGGCGGGCGTGGCAGGCCACGGCTGCCAGTCCACGCAGCCCCAGATTCCCGTAGCTCCTCTGGGCTCGCGGCAACTTTGATGTCTAGCTCTGTCACTTATGGAGCAGGATGGGTGACGTCTTTGGAAAGTAACTCTTTTCACACCTACTTAATGTTGGTAACTGTTGCAGAAACACTCCATCGTGTCATGGAGTTAATGAGGTATTTAAGAAAATGTATTTTTTCCTTTACAAAAAAATATCACATGATGAGGGGGAGCCTTTGATGGGTCTTTTCACACAAGGAAATTCTCTTTTTTTTTTTCCTCTAAGGAGTTGGGGGTATTTTTTGGTTTTGTTTTTTGGTGTTTTGTTTCTTTTTCTTTTTTGGAGATTGGCGGTAGGAAGCACTTTTTTTTTTTTTAGCAGGAAAGAAGTTTGCAGTTCTCTCACCAGAAGGAGCCTCGGTTCTCCCACAACACCTCAGGCTCAGAGCACCTGGTTTCCCAGGCCCTGGCAATTTACACCCCAAAGAAGACAAGAGAAGGGGCAGAAGGGGCGTCTGAGCAGATTATTGAAATCAAGATGAGAAATAGCGCCTTGGTGGAAGCCTGGCCCCTGGAGAGCGGAAGCGCACCAACCAAGACAGACAGGACCTGCTAACCAGTAGCCCGGAGGGCAGGGGCTGCACATGACGTGGGCGCCCAGGCCGGGGCTGCCTCGGTCACACACACACTCCCAGCATGGGTGCCAGCCCCGGTGGCTCCAGGCAGCAGGCACTGATGAAAAATCTTGGGTTGGTTCTTGTTGATTTCTCTTTTTCCCCCCCTAGATTTCACAGCTTTGCCTCCGGACCATCTGTATTAGAGACAAAATCTAACACTGAACTAAAAATAAAGATTCCAAACATTTTAATTGCACCTTTTGGTGACAAGGTTACTGGAACAGCACTTTACCATAAAACCCTACAGCCTGAGTCTAAAGCGCCCAGCACTTTCATTTTTAGAAAAACAATGTAGCCTTGGAGCCCATGTCCCCACCCATCAGGGCCCCTGGGGCTGACATTCTGAAAGTTCTGGGTGGGGTCGGGGAAGGGCAGCCCAGGCAGCCAGCAGGGACACCCTTGGCCCAGCTGTGGTGGCAAGTGCCAGGCCAGACAGGCACAGAAGAGCAGCCCAGCAAAAAGAGGCAGCCTCCAGGAGACCAGAGCCTCCGTCCCCGATGGCTGGATCCCACTCCGAGACAGCGGGAAGAATCCAGGGCAATTTTCCTTTCTGAGGGGCAGTCAGGGGAGGGAGGGGCGCGCTGGCTGCCGCTGTGGCCTGCAGACTGAGGCCATCCAGGAAAACCGGCCATTTGGAAGCTCGCACACGAGATGCAAAAAAATTGTTTAACTTAATTATACTTTTTTCTCTCTAAACTAGATCATATATAGACACAGACCAAAACAAAGTGATCTGGGGTATAATTCCTTTAAAAAAAAAATACATGCAGCTAAGTTTTATAAACCAATACAATATCCTGGCTCTTAGCAATTTCAAAAGGCTTTCCCTCAGCTCCACATGCTTCTATCTGGACGCCTGCATGGCCAAGTTTCCCATCACAAACGGGCTGAACATATCTCAGCGCAAGAGGTCTCATCGGTCGGCAGGGGGGTGGAAACGGGGCCTCCAGGGACAGGGGACACAGGGCCCTTCAGACCCTGAACGAAGCAGCCCTGAGAGACTTCCAGCGCCCTCTAGAGTACCCAGCGCTTGGGGAGGCTGGGAGGGCCTGGGGTCCAGAAAGTAGGGAAGACACAGGCCAGGCCAGCGCCCAGAGCCCTTTCTCAGAGCCCTCCCGGGCCTGCAGGCCAAGAACCACGTGGCTCAACTTAGCAAGACAAAGGGCCAGGCACCCGACCAGGCACCCACCTACCCAGGTGCTGCCTGGACTGGGAAGCAAGGGACAGAAAGGGGAGAATTCGGCTGGCCCAGGCCTGGCCAGGCTGTGAGTGCGGGCTTGGGGTCAGGGAGGCCAGCACTGACCTGACCTGATGCGGAATCCAGCCTGGCCTCCCAGGAGGGGACAGCTCTAGCCGGCCCTGCACCAACACGCAAGCCTTGGTGTCAGGGGCCCCTGTCTCTGCCGTGCTGTGACTTGCCAGGCTGGAGGCCACAGCACGGTGGAGGTGGAGTGACCGCCTACAGCCAGAACAGGGACTGGCGGGGAGGCTGGTGAGCTGTCCCTCCCCAGGGCCGCCGGAGCCTCCGCACCCGTGCACCTGAGCCGGGTGGGCAGCAGCTCCCGAGCAGGGGCAGGAGGAGAAGGCTGCTAACCACAGGACAGCGGGAGAGCCATTTTTAAACCGCCCATCGCTCAGGCAAGTGCTTTTGCTCCTTTCTCGTTCCAGTTATAAATCTAGAGGAGAAAAAAGAAAGGGAGAAAAAGAAGGAAGAGCAACAGAGAGAAAGGGCAGCCTCGCCAAAGGGCCAGGCAGGGAGGGAAGGGGGCGGGGGCCGACCCCGGAGGCGCTGGGGAGACCCCTCCACTGGGCGGCTCCCCGTTCCAATCTCCTGGCGGTGCAAACACTGGAAGTCCATTAGCAATTAAGCAGTTTCGAGTTTGTTTTTTTCTAGGAAATGTAGGTTTTTCTGCTTGCCCTCCCTTCCGACGTTTTCCCTTCTCGTCCCGTCTTTCCCATCCGTTTTAATCCACACACTAATTGTAATCCCATTAAAGCAGATATAATTTTATTAGTATTCACAGTTCATCAAGCTACCAATAATAACTGTTACTGCCAATTTTTTTTTTTTTCTAAAGCGACAAACATTTCTGATGTTTAGAACAAACTATAAACAACAGCCACCCATGTGCGAGGGTGACCCGGCGGGTCCCTAGTGCAGCCCTGCGCCTTACCGCAAACTACACCCGCGCCGCCCGGTGACCTCCTGGGCTTCAGGCGCGGGAGCTGCCCCTTCCTGACCTCCCTCGACACTCGTATCAAAGCCACCAGGAAGAGGGCGGCCCTGGAGGCCTGGGCCCCTCCGCCAAGGACCGATCCTCTGGAGCAGGGAGGGAGTCCGAGGGAGCAGCCACCTGGCCTCCCGGTGAGGCCCAGCACCGGCGCCCGCGCTCTCCTCCTGGAGCAAATGCACCGCACTCTCGCCTGCACCGAATCCTGAGCACCGCCCCGCGCCACCCCCGGGCCCCTGCCCGGCCCGCGCCGTCCTCCCGGGGCCGCAGGCTGCAAGGCTGGGCCGCACTCTGTCCACGCTTTGTCCGGCTTTAGCGGGATACCAGAGGCGCTCGCTAAAGCAAATGCATCCCTGCAAACCCATTCTCGCCCTGACACTTCAAGGCTTTATATAGAAACAGGATTTGCTCGTCTTACACCGGCAGTCCCTATTAACGATCGCCCGGCGCGCACACCACCCTAATCCGCGAGGTCGCTGCGTGCCCGGACCCCTCCCCCCGCTACAACGGCCGTTTTGTTCCCGCAGAAAGCGCCTCGTTGTCCCAGCCCCGGAACGCCTTAAGAAGGTGAATACGGAATGCAGAAAAGAGGTTTCCGTGGAATTTAGATCCGAAGGAGGGGGCGGGGGAGGGCGGCGAGGCGCGGAAAGGCTTTAATTTCACCGGCTCCGGGGCTGCCCCTCCGAGACCCCCGGGGGAGGGTGGCTGGGGAATGGCCGCTCTCCACCACGGCGACGCAGCGCGAGGGGCTGGCAGGACGCGCGGCCCCACTTGGCGCCCAGGCGGCCACCGCGGCCGGGGCCGGGAAATGAAACCAAAGCTCCTCGGCTCCTCTCTCGACCGCTCCCGTCCCGCGCCCGCCCCGGCTGGGCACTGACCTGTGTGCGAAGCCATGGGCAACGGCGACGGGAAGTACTTTCCTGGCTGGAAGTGCGCGGGGGGCTGCGCCGCGGGCCCGGCCGGGGCGAGGCGCGCGACGGCGGCGGCGCTGCGGTGGCCCAGGCTCCCGCGTTCCGACAGCAGATGCGGCGGCGGCGCGAAGTCGCGGCCATCCATGCCGGGCCCCGGCCCCGGTCCGCCGCCGCTTCCTCGGAGCAGCGCGGCCGGGGCCCGGGGGCGGCTGGGCGCGCGGGCGGC